>JAJMJF010000046.1:0-70226 GCA_030563415.1 Casaregolazyma lundiana
GACGTTAGGACTTCGTAAGCTTCACCTTCGTCGAACCCAGAGACAACGTGTGTAACCACTGTTGATATCTTAACATATCAGAATAAGACTCTATAGGGAGATAAAGATAAGCGAACCAACATATATGAGAAACTCAAAGAGTAGGATAAGAAAACCATCCGCCAGTTGAATGATATACCAAAGAACGTTTTGCCATTCTTAAAGATCGCGCAAATATCAGATATAGTTGATGTAGTCAGGAGCTAGCTCTGCACCTGGAATGTAATCTCTGACAGACTGAATCTTAGAGTTTTTATCATCATACGAAGCCTGAGCAATTGACAGCTGCATCGAGTCCAAATCGTGAACAATATATGCTGAACGCATGATATTTGAACCGAGGATGTTCTGCGATCTAGATTGGTAATTGAGGAAAATGGTAAATATCCAACCTTCGTCTTTGGAAATTTTTTCAAGGAACAATTCCTGAGCATCAACCGTAAGGTTAGCACCACTGAATTGAAGCGTTATAGAGCCCGTAGGCAAATGCCGGAGACCAATACGCCTTCAGGCCTTCATTCCAAGTAGCTCCAAATGAATTTGCGATTTCACTAACAACGTCGAAATGAAGATAAGAAAATGACACTCCAGAGTCGAATCTAGCATCGATAGGGTCCATAACCATCTGCGAGGCTACGTTGCCGTTAAGCACGATTCCACTTAGTCCAAATTGAAAATGATCTTCTCCGGTAACGTCTATAGTATACAACTTTCCTGTGTATTTGGCCGAGTCAACAGCATGGTAAACTGGTATGTAACTCAAATTTATCTCTACACTCCGTATCTCTTTTGTTTAAATACTTACCGTACATGGAGCGGCTAGCGAGAGCGTAAATGCAGACTACCATAAATGTTAGAATTCACTGCTATCGAGCATGCAGGCAGACTATTGTAAATATATTAGAGTTAAGCGTAATATTAATTGCACATTATAGTAAGTTAAAGCGAACTTCAGAGATTGGAACAGTATACGAGCATACAATATACGTCCGTATACGGCATATTCAAATAAAAAAAAACCTAATTCAATTTGTCTCATATGCTGTACATAATGTAGAACTTGTTGAAGCAACAGCAGAAGTAAGAATAACTTCAAAAACCAGCTCCGATCCATGGAATTTTGAAAAAAATAAACAGGATTTTTAGAGTGTTCGGAAACAAAGGAAAGACAATGATAAAGTTAGCACGACCGAAAATTTTTGAACGCCATGGAGCCGTTAAAAACCAAAGACAGTAGCTTTCAAAAAAATTGATAGTATTCTACAATTTAAAGTCAGCAATATTCAGTTTGGAGATGCGACTGAGTGCTACCACTACGAGCTGTATATACGGCGCAAAAATCCAAAATAGGATCAGAATACCTCTATTTTTAAATCGATTCAATAGTGATAACCATGTTGAATGGTAGAAATAACCTTGCTAAAAATACTTAAGTTATAAAGGATGGACATGTATAAGAGTCTACTAGACTGAAGAAGAAAACTGTGTACTTTGCTTAAGCCAACGTTTTGTCGAGGACGTAAGTGACACTCTTAAAGGCACTCAGACATCATTAAGGCTATCTGGGGCGAGCTCTGCTCCGGGTATTTTGTTAACAACAACCTCGATATTGGAGTTTTCATTGTCATACGAAGCCTGAGCAATTGACAGCTGCATCATGTCCAAATCATGAACAATGTAGGCCGAACGCATAATATTGGAGCCAAGCAAATTATGCGAATTAGATCTAGAATTCGGGAGAACCGTCAACGTCCATCCATTCCCTTTAGAAAGTCTACTGAAGAACAATTCGTGCGCATCAACTGTAAGGTTAGCACCACTGAACTGGAGCGTCAATGAGCCTGTAGGTAAAGTTTCAGACCAGTAGGCTTTCAGAGTGTCATTCCAGGTAGCACCAAAAGAATTAGCAATTTCCATAACAATTCTCAAAGGGAGATACGTGTATGAAGTTCCGGAGTCGAAGATAGCATCAATATAGTTCATATCTATTCGCGTTTCTTCCTCTCCATTTTCTCCTTTGACTAAAATTCCACTGAGCTCAACTTTGAAATGATCATTGCCAGTGAGATTTATCGTATAGAGCTTTCCTGTGTATTTAGCCGAATCAACAGCGCCAAACAAAACGGAGCCCGAAGTGCGTTCCTTATTATCCAAGTACAGAGAAAAAACATTTCGTTCAATAAGACCTTGTTCTACCAAGTTATCTGTGATGCTTGCATGGAAAGCTCTGAGCCTTTCGTGGGATGGTCCGATTCCCATAACTGCCCCGCAATTTTGACTTGTATTGACCAGTCCAAATAATTGACCTGTAATAGTACTCCCTCCAATAGTGAGGTGGTCGCTAATCCAGCTTCCTTTTGTGATACCATCAAGGTAGGTGATACTGAAGCGTGAATTCCAGAAGCTATAAGTGGATGACTTAGAGGAGTCATACGTATATGGATGTCTAGGGACATCAGAGCTGTACACCCACAGACGAGATGACCCAGTATCCAAAGTTACGCGCACCAATTGACCAGGACTTCCAACTTCGACAAACATGTAATATCGATAATAACTATTACGCACGTTTGCAGAAACGTAATCATCACTTCTCTCGCTAAGAGCAAAATTCTCTGGAGAGAAATTTTCGTCTTCACCGTGATATATCGGAAGCGATACAAACTTGCCTGAACTTCCGGTGGAAGCAGCGAACACCGCAGCAGCCAAAAGCAATATAGCATTAACCACAGAATACTTCATTACAAAACTGAATATTCAAGTTGAAAATCTCTGTGTTTCTGTAGCATATGAAAGACATTCGCTGTGTACTTAAATATGGACTGCCATGTAGCTAACAAAAGCATGCAAACTCTCAACCTGTACACATTAAGGTTCATGCTAGGGTGCATTTGCATTAGTAAAAGATATACAGAGATATGACACATGCTGCATTTGCAAATGCAAGATAAATTTATTATTTCTAGTAAAGTGTGGATGTTGCAATTTGTCTAAAATCCGAGAAAGCACAGGTAATGTCTCGAAGGAAAGCCAGCTGAGACATGTCAGGTTAGCGCTAAATTCACTTCACTGAGTCCATAAGTAATCAATGATATAAGCAACAGCAGTCGACAGAAGATCCGTACGTAACCAACGAAATTTAGCCTAAAGATGTGTATTACTTGAGCCAGAAATGTATTATCTGAGACCATCCAAGACTAACAGGCTCGCGTGCAAATACTTCTGTACCCGTAAAAATATCAACGCAATTTTTATCTGAAATTTTAAAACTGCCTAATACTGGGCGCAGGTTGAGTAGTAAAAATATTGCTCAGATGGTTCGCATATTAGATCTGGGCAGTGTTGTAAGAAGCTTGAAAAAGCGACAATTAAAGTAACCAATGTTACAATTGAAGTAGACAACTTTTCAAAAATTGGGTCAGATAAAATTAGCAAATTTTATTTCGAACATGAGAAAGCCTGTCAGCATAAGTTACTAGTGGATGTTTGACAGTAATATAAGTCGTAGGGATGAATCGAACTAACACTACTCAGACAAGAGAAGAAAGACTGTCTCACACTTAATTTGGAAAACCTGTTAAGAGTCAATATTTGTATTTGTTTCACTTATGTGGATTATGTTGAAGAACCACTTAAAAAACATTGAGGTGTTGAACCTGAATCACGCCTACATATTCCGATATTTAACGGATATTGAATTAGTATTTTATCGATGGAGCACGGACTAATAATAAATCGATCTTCTGGGTGCAGGCTGTGCACCGGGAACGTCATCAGAAACAGCCTGGATATTAGAATTGGCTGAATCATAGGAAGCTTGAGCAAGTGACATCTGGAACCTATCAACATCATGAACAGCATATGCCGAACGCATAAAGTTAGTGCCAAGTATATTGTAGAGCAGTGACTGGCTGTTAGGGAAAATAGTGAGTACCCATTCTTCACTTTCACGATTTGCTCTGATGAACAAGTCTTCAGCAGGAATGGTGATCTTGGCTCCGCTGAACTCGAATGTCAATGAGCCAGTTGGTGAAACAGTGGTCGAGAAATAACCCAAAGATGCTTTCCAAGTTGCTCCAAAAGATTGCGCAATACGCCGAATTATGATCCAAGGAAGATACGAGAATGAAACTCCACTATCAAGGATGACTTCCCAAGGATGAACAAGATTGACGGATTTATTTCCGTTCAAAACGAGTCTCGTGAGTCCGATTTCGAAATTTCCAGTTCTGGTCACATTTACTGTATAAAGATTTCCAGTATATTTTGCGGAATCAACGGCTCCAAATAAGACTTTGCCGGTAGAATTCTTGGCATCATCCAGAAATAAGGAATAGACATTTCGGTTAATATATCCCTGAACCTTCAAGTTCTGAAGAATATTGGGTTCATAACTGGATGCTAATCCGAGACCCATAACTGGCAAACCATTTTGGTATTCATGAACTTGTCCAAAGGCTTGACGCTTTAAAGCAGCTGGACCAACTCTGACATCGTCAGAGACCCAATCTCCTTCAACCTCGCGATAAACTGACCTGGCTCTGAAGAAGCTGTGAAAAAATTGATAAGCGTACGAATTGCAAAAGTCATAGGTGGATTGAGCTCCTTTTGCGGAACTTGTATAAACCCACGAATGATGAGCGTCAGTACTCAACATGGCGCGCTGTGCTTGCGGAGGACTACCGACAAAGAAATCTACAAGATACCGACAGTAATCATTATCTACAGGAGTTGAAAGAACAGCGCCTGTTTCAAGTGTAAAGGGATTTAGAGAGAAATTGTCATTTATTTCAACTGAGAGAGGAAGAGACAGAAACTTGGAGGCATCCGATTGCTGAGTAGGTGCACCTAAAGAATTCGGTGCCAGGAGGAGAATAGCAGTGAAGTATCGCATTATATTAACAAGGTAGCAAATTTGTGATATACGGGCAAATCTGTAGTACAGGCAGGTAAATCTTTAAATGCACAGATATGCCAAGCAATAGCTGCAGTTAACGCCCACAACTCTTTGAATTCTAGACATGCAGCAGTCATAATTGATATAAAGTTGTGCGCAGCTGCAGAATATGAAATAAAATGGTTTCAATGTATCATGCTCGTTTAGGAGGCTGCTTAACATACGTGAATATAGAATAATATACGGTCATAAAGATACATATTCATACAAGCAGATGACATAAATTAAAGTTCTAGAAATTCTTATTTTATACAAGATATACTACTCTGGATGTAAATATAGTGAAAGGCTCGAAATTTTATAAGGCACAGAAAAAGCAATACCACGTTAAGGTAATTCGACATGGGGTCTGATAAACTCCGCAGCATTTGGCATTACCTTACATACCAGGAGCAGGCTGTGCTCCTGGAATGTCACCAGAAACTACTTGAATGTTAGAATTGGTTGAGTTGTACGAAGCTTGCGCTAAAGACACCTGCAACCTATCGATGTCATGGACAACATAGGCCGAACGCAAAAAGTTAGCTCCAAGAACGTTATGGAATATAATGCTGGGGTTAGGGAAAATAGTCAGTATCCACTCATCACGTTCATTATTTGCTTTAATGAACAGCTCTTCAGCAGAAAGAGTGATCTTAGCCCCACTGAACTCCAGTGTCAGTGAACCACTCGGTAAGGTGTCTGTAGAGAAGCAGCCTAAGGAACTTTTCCAGGTTGCTCCAAATGAGGAGGCAATAGGTCTAAGTAAAAGCATGGGAAGGTACGAGAATGAAGTTCCGCTATCAAGGATAACATCCAGATCTTTGTTGATACTGATAGATTTATTTCCGTTGAAGATGAGCTTGCTGAGTCCAATTTCAAAATATGGGACACTGTCATATATTGCAGTGGAAATATTCACGGTGTAAAGATTTCCTTTATATTTAGCTGAGTCAACAGCTCCAAAAAGAACACTGCCAGTGGCATCATCAGCATTATCCAGAAACAAGGAGTAGACGTTTCGGTTAATATACCCCTGGCAGACCAAGCTCGGAAGCATATTGGGCTGATCAAGATCTGATAAGCCGAGTCCCATAACTGCTGGACTGTCTTGGTATTCGCCAATGTGTCCAAATATTTGGCCCTCAAGACAAGCAGATCCAACAGTGACATCGTCAGCAACCCAATCACCCTGAACCACACTACCAACTGATCTGGATGTAAAGAAGTGATTAAAGAAACGGTAAGTAGAAGAGTTACCAGACTCATAGGTAAATTGAGCACCTGTCGCGGAACTTTTGTAAACCCATGTCTGACGGAATCCTGTACTAAGCCTGGTCCGCTGTGGCTGTGCTGGAGTTCCGACAGCAAAATCTACATAGTATTGAGAGTAGTTACTATCTAGAGGAGGCGGGAAGGAAAGACTGTCGAACGATTGCTTTTCATTCCAGACAGGAATAGAGAAGAATTTCAGAGCATCAGATTGTTGAGCGAGAGCAGCTGAAGCGGCAGCTGCCAAAAGGTAAATAGCAGTAAAATATTGCATTACGAAACTTAGGTAGCAAATGCGTAATACAGGCAGGTAAACCCTTAAATGTACAGATATGCCAAGCAATAAGCTGCGGGTTTACGCCCACGACAATGTTAAATATGGCGTGCAGTAGCAACAATTGTAGATATCAGATTGTGCTTAGTTATAAAACATGAATAATATGTTTTCAATGTGTCATGCTCACTTAGGACGCTGTTCAGCAGATCTAGAGTGAAACTAGAGTGAAATATTATAGACTTCATAAATATATGCATTCACACAAGCACAAATACACTAACACGGCAAATACTAATAGTACCCTGCATAGATTGCAAATCAATAACTGACAGCACTAACCACTTAGCTACCCGGAGCAGGCTCGGCCCCTGGTATATCGCCCGAAATTATTTGAACATTTGAACTGGAAGAATCATATGAAGACTGAGCAAGAGACAACTGCAGTCGGTCAAGATCATAGACAACGTAGGCAGAACGCAAGAATGTATCGCCAAGCAAGTTATAGGAGCTTGACAAGATGTTGGGGAATACAGTCAGTGCGTAGTCGCCGTTTTCGGTGATTTCGTTAAAAAATAATTCAGACGCATCAACAGTGATCTTAGCACCATTGAACTCATACGTCACTGAACCGGTAGGAAGAGATGCCACCGTAAATGCCTCGAGACTGAAATCCCATGTTGCCCCGAATAACGTGGCAATACCGAGTGCGGTATCCCAAGGAACATAGGTGAAAGAAGTTCCGCTATCCAAGACGGCATCAAAGGAGGAGAGCGAGACCGACAGGCCATTCACTGTCACCCCGGTGACTTCGACCTCAAACGAACTCGAACTTGTGAGGTCCAAAGTATACAGATCTCCTGTATATTTGGCAGAATCAACCGCTCCGAACAGAATGCTGCCAGTGGACGAGTTGGCGTCGTCCAAAAACAAGGAATAGGCATTTCGATCAATATACCCCTGATCTACCAAGTTCTGAGGCACATTGATATACGCAGAACTTGATGATTCATCCGCAATCAGACCGACACCGAGAATTGCCGAGGAATTCTGATATGTGCCTACTTCTCCGAAAGATTCGCCGGCGATGGAAGCAGATCCGATCTTCACAACATCGGTAACCCAGTCCCCACTCGCACTTCCGCTCACGTACTGGATAGAGAAATCCGAATTGTTGTAATGGTAAGTGGACGATTTGGCATCATCGTAGGTATAGTCAGCACCAGTAGCGGAAGTGTTGTAAAGCCAGAGATCGGACGATCCAGTATCGAGGAGCACGACTTGTTCCTGTCCAGGGGTACCAACTTCGAGCGTAATAAGATAATCATAGAACCCGTTATTTATAGTGATAGGACCGTCATCTCCATCTCTCTTAGTGAAAGGATGAATGTAATCTTTCAGACTGAATTTGTCATTTCTCTTATGAGTGACGGGAAGAGAGACATACTTGGTATCTGGAGCAGGGACAGCCAAAGCTGCAACCAAGAGGCAAAATACACTAACGACGGAATATTTCATTATGTCTAAGTAGTCAGAGCTGCACGAGCGAAAGAGGCGCGGGCACGTTATATATAATGTAAGTGTGGCTCATTTGGTGTTCATCGGCATCAGCCAAATGTTGCACGGCGCTGCAGACATCTGGCCGCATTGGTAAATTAGCAACTATAGATAAACTATGCGATCCAGTATTGGCTAGAATCCGTTTATTAAGAAGATGAACAGACTCGTAGTATGCTTCTTTCTCTTGCGTACCTGCATTCAATATCTTTCTCTATATTAACCAGGCGTTATTAATTTACCTAGAATGTCTATATATTTACCTAGAATGTCTATTTATTTACCCCAAACGGTCGATCTTAATAAAAAATAGCCTAAATGAGCAAAAAAAGTAAAGTAATTGCATCACAGGGGCTTTGGCGACTCTACCCAATTAGGCATTACACCACCGGGGAACTCCTCGGATGGTGGAATCAACTAATCGCTTTAAGTAATCGATGGTTATGAATCTGGTATATTTATCGTCATTATAATTTCTAAATATCAGTTATTATCTATATATCGGTATTGCGGAAGAACAATTGGATATCAATAACTTATCGGATATCCAATTGGGCCTATCGCTTCGCCTGTGGACGATCATTACCGTATATGGAAGTAGTCGGGAACATAGTAAATTATAACAGGCCAGTAGATGTATCGCAAGTTAAGCTATGATAGGCACTGGATGTATAACTTAATTTATATAGTATAGGTTAATATGAGTATTTATTCAGATCCCATTGCCCTGTTTTGGAGTATCAGTTAGATATCGGGCGAATGCTGATCGTCAAGGCATGCACAATCAAGCACATTATGCAATATGATGCCCTTGTCGATCTTTGAACATCAAATCCTGATAAGGTATTACGCAATGCCGCTCACGTCGATAGTTCATTCTCTAGGCACCAGGCGCCAGCACGGCTCCAGGAACATCAACAGATACTTCTTGAATATCGGAATGAGTGGAATCATACGAAGCTTGTGCTAGAGAAATCTGACGCCAATCAATGTCATGAACAACATAGGCTGAGCGCAAGAAGTTAGCTCCGAGCAAACTGTATGATTGTGAGAGACTGTTTGGGTAGATTGTGAGCGCCCAGTTCCCGTATTTGGTCTTCTTCTTATGAAACAAATATCTGGAGTCGACGGTGATATGAGCACCCTGAAAGTTATATGTGATTGAACCACCAGGCGGATTTTGTGTCACGAACGCCTTTTCCTTGGAATTCCATGTGGCTCCGAAACCTATGGCCAAGCGGTAGGCAACGGACCAAGGCAGATATGTGTATGCTGCCCCGGTATCCAAGGCGGCCACAAAGTGCTTGTCGATCTGGTCTGGAAAAAGTGCAGTTCCGTTTACGGCAATTCCGCTAACTTTGATGGCAAAATCACCAGGGACTACGGTGTTCACCGTGTAAAGCTTCCCTTTGTACTTGGCAGAGTCGACTGCTCCGAACAGAATTGTACCAGTGGAACTGTTGCGACCGTTCATATACAAAGAATACACGTTGCGTTCAATAATATCCTGCTCTGCCAGGTTATAGGGGAGATTAGCGTATATGAAATCCTTGGAAGCCTCCCCCTCTATCGGGCCGACTCCAAGAATCCCCGAACAATCCAGGTGCTTTACTGGCGTGCCAACTTCAGCAAATACTTGGTTTTTAACAGTAGCGCCTCCAATGGTGACATGATCAGTTATCCAGTTTCCTTCCGCAGTACCTGAAAGGTACTCACCACGGAAGCCAGGCATACCATAAGTATAAGTACAGGACTCGTTAGCATTGTATGAAGCACTGGGCATACCGGCAGAGACGTTGTAGATCCACAAGTCCGAGGAACCAGTATCTAGCAGGACCAATTGGGTTTTGCCAGGCGTGCCGACTTTGATCTTCACCAGGTATCGATAGCTGTTCGTGTAGGCAGTCGCGGCGACATGCCCGCTAGATCTCTTGGTGAATTCGTGAGCAACCTCCTCTGGAGCAAATTCGTTGGCTGCTTCATGAACAATAGGAAGAGAGATATACTTAGGGCTGCTTACAGCCGGTGCAGCCAAGGAAAAGCTCAACAGACAGAAAGAGGTAATAACAGAATATTTCATGTCAAAACAAAATTCGAATTATTACTGCGAGCCGTGCAGTAAATTCTGACTGAACTTGGCCATTAAATAAACACGCCCAGGAGGCTGCTATCTTCGAACATCTCTGGATCCAGACTATCACCGCCCCAGCAGATGTACAATGCTGCTAGAAGTAATCAGATTGAAATAGAATGAAGACGCGGCCCCGCCATATACAATGCGCTTAGAGTATTAAATCGTTATGTGTGCAAGCTGCCTTCTTTGCTTTTTTGTTTTTGAGCTTCGACATAACTTATCAAAGTGCCACGTACAAACTATTGTCCGTAGAATGCTGCAGCAGATCCAGAAAGTTCAATCGTTGGCGTTAGAGATCACATTTGTCAGTGGGCATGCAGTTGAGACATGCAGGTGGTCAAGAAAACATGCAAAAACCTTATTCACAATGTTGAGATTGCAGATCAAAACTTCATAGGTTAAATGCCAATTTTACTAGTACAGAGATTGGAAGTTTCGGAGCATCATTTCACCAGAAAAGCCGCTAAGTAGATCTGTGGCGCTTTTCATGTATAGGAGGAAATGCATTTGTTGTCCTGCACCTTAGGCTCTGCATTGGATTTGTTGAATAACGTATTATTGACAACAAGACTTTGTAGAGGATTGCGTAGAATATCTAGCTTTGTTCTCCTATACCAGTGCAGGACACATTTAGCGCAACAAGCAACTTATGCTCCTAGACATGTTTGAACGTATTAGAAAGCGTGCCAATCTCGCTAATAGTAATATCAACTTTATCAGAATCTTTGAGATATTTCGGCTCAGGTTTAAAACCCATTCCCACGCCTTCTGGGGTTCCCGTCATTATAACTGTTCCCTTTTGTAGAGTAGTACCCTGGCTAATAAAAGAGATAATCTTTGAAACATTAAATATCAAATCATCTGTACCAGACTTTTGCCGCAACTCGCCATTGACTCGGGTCTCCAAGGTGAGACTTGCAGGATCTGTAATGATTGCCGGTGATACAAGGACGGGACCCAAAGGAGCATATTTGTCGAATCCCTTAGAGAAATCCCACTGAGGAGTATTTCCAGCGAATTCGGAATTAAGCTGCCATTTTCGCGATGACACATCGTTACCAGCAGCGTAACCTGCGACGTAGCTCAGTGCATCCTTTTCGTCAATGTTTTTGCCGTCTCTGCCAATAACCACACAGAGCTCGCCCTCATAGTCACACTGATTATCCTGCGCGATTTTTGGTACGGGGATTTCTTCGCCGTAATCAGCAATTGCCGGTGGCCGTTTAAGAAAAACAGTAGGATATGGCGGAGGCCTCGTGCCGGTCTCTACGATATGCTTCATATAATTGAGCCCGATACAAACGACAATTGGCACCTGGCTGGGCGTCAGAGGGCCCAAAAGTTTCGACACAGGCATTACTTGATCAGTTACTTTGGCATCAGACGCAAATACATCTTGTCCTTCAATTATTCGGGCTTGGATGGATTTCCCTTGAGCGTACAATTTACCGATATCTTGCGAACCGCTAATTAAGGGCTCTCCATTAAAAATACGCCCGGCAGATTCAAAGCGAATGAGTCTTTTCCAAACAACCATTTAACTATCAGGTAAAAGTAACGTTGTGATAAAAAGAGATTTATATAGATCGGCACCGGAATATAGTCAGCCGGCACGGCTGTGCTCCGAAATCGCTGTATAGTCGGCGGTTATCCGAATTTTACCATGTAATAATTGGTGCAAAACATGCAGAATACAATTAAAATTCCAAAGGCTGAGTCGCATCATATTTATATTGACTGAGATAATAACTTGAGAAAAAGCATTCCAAAATTGGCACGACTATTTTCAAGTCTCGGTTGTAACAGGCGCAATTAAGGTACTTTCAACCTGCTGCATTCAGTTGTTGATAAAATTAGATTGCGAAATCGATATATTGGTTGCGAAAGTTATCAATTATATGCTGATTAATGATGCTATATGGCGGCTGCGGGATCAATCCCCGAATATCCTCTCATCAAGCTATCGAAGAATGCTGTGTCAACACCCTGTAACGTCCAATTATCTATATCAGAAAACTCTGGTTCGTCTTGGGGGTGTTGTGAATGTATTAGCTGCTCCGTATAGCCGGGCGGATCCAATTGACTGTCAGGGCAATGTGAAGTCTGAGTCTTGCCATGTAGATGAGTATTTGACTTCTGTCCGTCTTCTGGTGATACAGCACCATCGTCACTGGATAAAGTACGTACCGCTTCTCTCGGCTCACATGCTACTGGCCCCTGGCGACTGATCTTAATGCTACCGAGATACGGAATTCTTAGATGAAGGCCATCATCTTTCTTCTTCACCTCATACTGTGAGCCGTCGCACTCTCCGCTTACATTTCTGGAGACGTAATGACTGCCGTTGGCCGCATCGTTCTCTATCTCCAGAAGATTTTGGATCAATTCGGCACTCTTTGCAATCACGTCGTCTTTGTTCATTTTGCTTATTAATTCCATTTGTTCTACTGCCCGGTTTAACATTGCTCGGTCACTCAACCGCTGATGCGCTAGAACATTAGCCACTTGTCGGTTATGATGAGAGTCGATGTGGGCAAGCAGCAGCGTCATGGCCGCAAAAAGAGCACAAAAGTCGACAGGTCGTGAGCATAAATTCATTGGATTAAAGCTTCGGTGATCAATAAAGCATATCATTATCTCTCTACTAGCATTGACACAAGTGATTTTAGAGTACTCATGCTTAGTACGATCACTTCCTCTGTGAATCATATAAGGTAAGTGTAGCTGGATCAACAAGCTAAAATAGTATACCTTGGTCGCAAGACGGATGTTCTCCAGTACGGTATCCGGTGATCCAGGCGTAAGGTTATGAAAGTTGACTGGTCGCCAAAAGCTTGAAGGCATATCTTCGGACAGCCTCAGTAACTCAGAATCAATTGATAGAGTTTTTGTGATGCTTGCCGCGCAGAAATCATCATCATTTCGTTCCAAAATTCGGCATGCGATAACAGTAAGACGCTTTTCAAATTTGCCGACAGGTGGCTCATCCTGCGACGGCGATATGGCCCCCACACGCTTATCAGTAGTACCTTGGGGAAGGCCAAGTAGCAGACTAAGATAACGGTCCATATAAACAATACGAAACCAAATAAAAGCAGGATCTATTTCCAGCTTGGTGTCGATGCGTTTTACGGGAGGCAACCGTGACCGATGCAGGCCCAAGAGCTGTGCTACGGTCATTGCCCTGCGATACACCGACCAGGCTCGCCGAAGGTCGCCGTTGTTCATCACAAACACGCCTTCAAGTATGATACAAACGAGGTAGTCGATTGTAGTCGCCATCTCATCTTTGGTTGTCACCCATCTCGTCACAGCAGTCATCAAGCGACTTATGAGTACATCTTGGGATTCTGATAGCCCCTGCACCTTTACTCCGGATGGGCTCTGTAACGTTATTGCAAATAAAAGCATTTGCCTAGCAAGACTGATAGGGTGAATGTCGGGATGAGGAAGGTCGGGTATCGGACCAGGTGAAATAAGCGACTCACGTGTACACTTACTATGAGGTTGAATATTGATCAAACTGGTATAGTGTGAGGGGACCAAACCTTCTTCAAGCAGGATCTTGGCATCGGCTTCTGTAGGAAAGGCGTCTAGTAGGTGCCGTCTCACGGTTGCCTCTAAACCGCTGCCGATCCGTACACCATGTAAACTCGTGAATGGCACACGAGATGATACTGTCGACGCATTGGTGTGCATTTCAGTGACGTCTGCCGGCAAATTCCATCTGCTAAGAGCTTCGTCTTGAGCTTGGCCTGCTAAGGCCTGTTTGCCAGCAACTACATTCTGTATAAAATCTTCCACGCGTGCAATTCTATCACTGAGGCTAGTTCGACTGGCCACAAAAAGATTTTCAGGAACCTCCTGGCTCACACAAAGTACTCGACGGCGTTGGCAGCTGATGCAAGAAGAATCCTGTGGAGAAAATATACAGCGGATTTTTCGCCGTTTACATTCCCAGCAGGACCGCGTTCCTTTTCGGACCCGCCTGTGCTTAGGTGAAGTTTCCCGATGAGGCATCTGTGCAGTCGACTCGTCAATTACGTCCTTATTCATGGCTACGTTGTGGGTTTATACTAAGGTAGCTCGTTTTTCCGCCGTGTCGGGCGAAAATCCAGCGGAACACCGCCGCGACGGGCGAACGCCAAATTGTGGTCCGGAACAGCAACTGCGAGACGGCGGAACAACGCTTATTCTAAAATGCTTGCACAAAACTGCGATTGTGTCCTTATATATATATAATGCGTGCTTTCATTGCCCGACGTTTCACAAATGGCTTCTCAATTCCTTGTTCAGGGCATCAAGGGCGAAGGAAGTACCGCAACGCCGTCAGATCACAATGAAAACGTTAATGGCACAAGGAAACTGGATCACAATGATAACATCAATGCCACGGATGAGTCATTATCTCACTCTACATCACCACCACCACCACCTCCTCCTCCTCCTCCTGATGGTGGGCTCATGGCGTGGCTCCAGGTGGTCGGAGGCTTCATGGTCTTCTTCAACACTTGGGGCATGATCAATGCCTTCTCTGTCTTCCAGACATATTATGAGAGTGGCGAACTCTTTACGGCTTCCTCATCTAGTATCTCTTGGATTGGATCTATTCAATGTTTTCTAGTTCAGCTTACTGGAGTCATTGCCGGTCCTATTTACGACAGAGGTGGCTTGCGGCAGCTAATTCTAATCGGTAGCTTCATGATTGTCTTCGGGCTTATGATGGTTTCCCTTTGCAAAGAGTTTTGGCAGGTTTTACTGGCACAAGCTTTTTGTATTGGTCTTGGGGGTGGATTAGTCTTCATTCCGACCGTGTCGCTGCTCCCCACGTGGTTCGGCAAGAACATGGGTTTCGCTGTCGGTTTAGCTGTCTCTGGGTCCTCCCTAGGCGGCGTCATATATCCCATTGTGTTCACCCGCCTGCTTCACTCTATTGGATTTCCCTGGGCAGTGCGCACTATTGGCTTCATGGCCTTGGTTACCTTGTTGATCCCTCTGGCAGTTCTGCGAGTGCGCGTGAGACTACCCAAGCCACGCGCTTTTATTAATTGGTCCGGCTTTGTTGATATTCCTTTCATGGTATTTTCGCTTGCACTTCTCATTCTCTTCATCGGTAATGTCATTCTCATCTTCTATGTGTCCTTTTACCCCGAAAACCGCGGCTTTACAGACACGTCACTATCCTTCTATATGGCCTCTATCTTCAACGCTGCATCAGTGCTAGGGCGTATTGTGCCCAATGCTCTGTCGGATCACATTGGTGTGTTCAACACCATTGTGCCGCTAACACTAATGCTGAGTGTGACTGTTTTCTCCATGCTAGGCGTCATCAACAAGACCGGCATGATCGTCGAAGGCATTATCACCGGTTTCTTAAGTGGAGTCACCATAGCTCTACCGCCTCTGGCCTTCCGCATGCTTACTGAGAACAAGTCAATGATTGGCACGCGTGTGGGCCAGGGCTTTGCAATTGGCGGTATTGGTCTTCTGATTGGGGGACCTACTGGAGGAGCTGTACTTGGACGCTCATATGATTGGACTGGCCTGTGGGTTTACTCAGGCGTGGCTATATGTGTTGCGGGACTGCTATTTGGTTCTGTGCGAATTATGAAGGGTGGAGTATCGCTGAAAACTAAGGTTTAAAAAAAGACTGATCTGTGTATTTGGCTTGGGTTATCAATCTAATTCTGGTTTCGGTTTTCACGTGTGCCTCGGATTCATGGTTCTTTGGTATTGATTGTTGGACAAAATACGGCGATTTCAAAACGATTTAGCAGTGAAAAGTGCTGCCGGAAAGCCACAGTAACGAAGGAGCAGCTGTGTATTCGATATAAACAACTCTGTATACTCAATATAAATATATCTTTTTATATTCAATTCGACTAGGTTAATCTTCGCCGCATTGGCTGTTCTCCGCTACCCTATAAAGCCGTGCTGAAATCTACACTGTATTTCCCAATACCCACTCACTTTTTCAACCTTTTCCATCACCATACAACTTTCATAAAACACTAAAGAACCACAGTTTAAGGTAAGTTATAAATGTTGAATGATACTATATACCTGGTGATGGAGGTCGTATGGATATTTTGTATGCATCAAGTCAGGGAGATGGTAGCGTCAAGATACGGTGATGTCTGCTGGTCAGGCTGGTCCTCTAAGAGCTATTCGATTCAGTACCAATCGACGCCCATTTTCATCGCACCTGTCATTTGCACTTTGCACTGTTTGCTTCTCTTCATTCCTATTCTTTATTCTTGAATGACTTGCTTCCGGCTGCTTCACCGCTTCCTTACCAGCATACTTCACCGCTTGCTCAGTTTGCTAACTTCTTCAGATGGCTCACGAAAACGTCTGGTACTCTCACCCTCGAAATTACGGCAAGGGCTCTCGAGCATGGTAAGTTCAGCATTGCTATTTTTGGTTGAAACACTGCCATTACTAACTGTACAGCCGAATCACTGGCTCTCGAAACAATGTCATCCGAAAGTACGGTCTCAATATCTGCCGACAGTCTTTCCGAGAAAAGGCTGCTGACATTGGATTCGTCAAGAACCGATAAAATGTGCATAGTGAATGCTGATATAAATTAATAAAATGATGTTTTGCTGCTTTTTACTGTTTTTTGCCGTCGTGAAGGAAATTTGGCGCATTTCGGCAATGGTCACGTGATGCACACTCACGCTGACTAAGACCGCACGGCTGTCACATAAAAATTTCCCGTAACTGCTTTCTTCAATCTTTCCTTTAAACCATTATTCTCATAGTACTCTTAGAAAAACATGGAACTAGCACATGTTGTAGTTCCTAATGGAAGTTCAGGCACTCCTGCGCTTACCTGCAACACCTGTGGATTGGGCTTTCCTTCTGGCGAGGTCCAGCGTCTGCATATGAAGACGGAATGGCATCGATATAATTTAAAACGGCGAGTAGCTTCTCTTCCGCCAATTGGACTGGAGATGTTTCAAGATAAAGTTCTTCAGCAGCAGCATCAGAGCCAGCTGGCCAATGAGAGGACTGGCCGGGGCTCCAGCGGCAGATCATCGGGCCAGCGCCAGGTGACCAAAAAGGACAAAAAGAGACAGGCGAAGATGTTGCAGAAGCAGCTGCATCGTGCAGCATCTCCAGCGCAGTCAGAAGCATCGTCATTTTCTCTGGGCGAGTCTGTTGTGCGGTACGCGCCGTCGTTAACTGACGAAGACTCGGGCGACGAAGATTTGCATAATGGCCATTCACATTCCCGTCGAGTATTGTCAGATATCGATGATGTAGAGGAAGATGAAGAGGAGAAAGAGATGCAGAAAAAACTACAGAATGCAGTGGAAATTCCTCCCAATGTATGTCTTGTCGATGGTAAGAAATTCGACTCTGTCGAAGACAATGCCGAATACATGAGAAAGAAATACGGCCTTTATATCCCGGAGCGAAACTACTTGGTAGACTTGGAAGGACTTATTGCATATCTTGGGGAAAAAGTTGGACTCGGGAACATGTGCTTGAGCTGTAATTTCCAAGGAAAGAGCTTGGAGGCTGTCCGGGCCCATCTGGTATCCAAAAGGCATGTGAAGATACCCTACGAAACAACAGAAGATAAACTAGAATTAGGGGATTTTTACGACTTCACCTCGACATATTCAACGAAAAAGAAGGATAGGTCGCAACAGCAGACAGAGGCAGACGCTACCATTGTTGCAAGTGGAGACGACGATGATTGGGAAGATGAGGATGATGAGTCCATGGACGTAGAAGATGGCGAAGATCTTGAGGAAGAAGAGGGTCCATATGTTGACGAGAGTGGCTACGAGCTGGTATTGGCTCCGGGGGTCAGAGCTGGCCATCGGGATCTTCAGAGGTATTACAAACAAAACCATCGATCTCTTCAGCCAGTTAAAGAAGGTCAATCAACAGTACTTGCAGTAGATGTCCGACACCCGAATTCTCTGCGAGTCCGAGATCCTGTGCAAGCTAAGGCGCAGAAACAAGCATGGAAAGACGAACAGAAGGCTCGGGATGTGTTCATTCGAAGAGACAAGTATGTGAACAATCAGCCTCATTTCAGAGATCAGCTTCTGCAGTAGATATGAGATTTCGTGTGGATTGCCGCACATGATAATCCTAAAATGATAATCCTATACGATTGTCCTTATATTACCCTCTTAATATCCTATCTCGATGCTAAGCCAGTCATTTCATCATAATTTGTGACCGTCCCATTTAGGTAATCGTCTCTCCTTAAATGACGCTAGGCCTTCTAAGTAGTCTGAGGATGAACGAAGCTTGTTGTATTCAACATCGACACCATAAGCTGTAGCCTCAAAAACGTCTAGCTGCGTGTCTTCGTAGCCTTTGCGTATAATAGCGAGAGTCGAAGAAACCGCCTGGGGAGACGCCTTGATGATGCTTTTTGCTAGTTCCACAGCAGCCGGTAGAAGATCCTTGGGTTGTTCTACCACTCGATTTATTAGCCCCCATTCATAAGCTGTCTGTGCAGATATAGGCTCAGCTACTAAAGCTAGTTCGTTTGCACGTTTGATGCCTAGAAGCCTCCCAGCTCGAGGCAAGGCACCAGCTAGAGCTAAGACGCCCCTACGAGCCTCCGGCAGCGAGATTGTAGCAGAAGAAACAGCCACTGCAAGATCAGCATTGAGTAGCACTTCTGTGCCTCCGCCATATGACGGGCCATTGAGAGCAACTATGACCGGTTTTGTAGTTTTTCTGTTAGAAAGGCCCATGAACCCACCTTTTGTGAGCATCTCTTTGTTCTGGTCAGGGCCATTCGATTGCTCCTCCAAAGCCAACCATTGGACCAGATCGGCGCCTGCTGAAAACACTTTGCCCTTTCCTGTCAAAATAGCCACTCGCATGGACGGATCATTTTCATAGTGAGTCCAGAGCTGGTTGAAATCCGAATGAGATTCGGCTGGTATGGCATTAAGCTGCTTCGTTCGGCATAGAGTTACCAGCAGTATCCCCTGCTCCGGTACATCTACCCTGAATATAGCATTCGAAAAGCTGGAATAGCTATTGCCGGACATTGCGGAGTAAAGAACAGGGGTTGTCTGGGGGGAAATTTTAAGCGGATCGTGATCTGCACGTGACATGCACGTGACCTCATCTCAGGCGTTTATTTACGAGATTACTGTTGTTATTTCTACTTATTCGCATGTACTTTTATAATAGCAGTAATTGTTCTTGTTAAAATCAGTTATCAGTTCCTCTGGCCGTTTTTTTCTTTATCACCATCGCAACAACCGATATTCCTCGGTTTCTCCACATTTCACAAACTTAACATTATCAATTACACACAACAGATAGCTCCAAGCAACCATGTCTGAATATAGTTCATACAAGTACTATATAGCTGATTTTCCCGTACAAAATGTTCTGCACATCCAGTTCAATCGGCCGAAGCAGTTAAATACTGTCCACCGAGAGTAAGTACTTGTTGCTATAATAGCCGCCGAGCTGTATTAACTGTTAAGCGCCTATTTGGAATATAGAAAGATCTTTCTCCAGGCTGAAAACGACCCTCAAGTGAGAGTAATTGTGCTTTCGGGAGCTGGCAAATCGTTTTGTGCTGGACTGGATATCAAATCCAGCGTTGATCTGCTGCAAGGAGACGAGCCCTCGAGAAAAGGAATTAAGCTTCGCAACCATATTTTCGAATTCCAGCAGGCTATTGGAAGTGCGCATACTATAGGAAAGCGTAAGTGACTCATATTATGTCAATTTTGCAGTCTTTTACTAATCTGCAGCCGTCATCAGTGTATGCCATGGATATTCTTTGGGCCTTGCGTTAGATATTATAGCCGCAGTAGATATCCGGTTTGCCTCCAAAGATACCGTATTGTCTGTTCGCGAAGCGAATATAGGCATGGCTGCTGATATTGGCACTCTGCAGAGGCTCCCGAAGGTTGTTAACAACCTCGGATGGCTAAAGGAAATCGTATATACTGCTCGAGACTTCAGTCCCGATGAGGCGTTGCATCAGGGCCTCGTTGATAGGGTGTTTGATACCAAGGATGCTGCATTAAAGGCAGCTTTCGAACTGGGTGCTGTAATTGCTTCCAAGAGCCCAGTGGCTATCCATGGCTCAAAAACCGCCATAAACTATGCTATTGACCACACTATTGCTGATGGCTTAGACCAAATTGCTACCTATAATGGTTTCGGGCTAGGAGACGATTTGATGACTGGAGCTCAGGCCGCTCTGACAAAAGAAAAGCCCAAGTACGCGTCTTTGTATAAGTTGTAGGTGCTGAGCCGGTTTTCATTCGTATAATCTGATGATTTATGACGCATGCTCTTTTTTGATATTTTCCGAGTGGTCTTGTGGTACATTTTCTGTAGTGATTACTGAACCTTCTTCGGCATCTGTCGAATCTTCCTTCTTCACCGAATCTTCTTCTTTGGCCTTCGCAGAATCTTCTTCCTTAACTCCTTCATCTTCCTTCTTAATGCCTTTATCCTTCTTACCAGCCAGGCTGAAAAAGGCCGTCAGTTTCTGATCATTTGTAGCCTTAGCCTTCTTCTTTCGAGGAGACGGGCTGCTCTGCTCGTCCTTCCTCTTCTGCGACACTGGAACAGTCAATCCTGGATAGTTATTGTCAACACGGCCAACCTCCTTGCCAACTTCGTAAATTTCCAGATCTTTCTCCAAGTCAATTGTGGAGTTGCCGATCTCGAGCAAGTCATCCGTCCACTTATACTCGGGATCAAGCCATTTTGAAACTATCCGAGCATCGACGTCTACCATGAGCGGCATTCTGTCGTGTAGCCATTCCATGTGCTTGGAAGCAGGTTGCGTGATGACGGTGAACGTATACAACGGCTCATCGCCCTTATCATTCTTGTCCCATAATCCCGCAAAAAATATCGGATTGCGGTCTTTTCGAGTCACAAAGTACGGAGTTTTCTTGCCCCCTTCTCCATGCTTCCATTCATAATAGCCCTCAGCTGGTACTAGACATCTATGATGCTGCTTTACAGATGTCCACAGGCCCTTTTTAGCACCCAGGCTTTCAATTCTGCAATTGAACGTCTTATAGAATGAGGTTTGATCTTTGGAATAAAATGGGATAAGTCCCCACTTGAAAAACGATATAATGGAGATTGTGTGCTCATGGTCTTCACCATCGTTCACCTTTTCTCTTGTGTAAACAGCGCCATATCGGCCAGGACACATGTTATAATTAAGCGTGGCTTGTCTGCCGGCTCTCACATCATCTACGACAAGATTCACTTGTTTGATTCGGTTTCCTATATCTTCAGGGCGCTTCATGTACAAGTCAGCTGCCTGGATCATTTATAAAGCTTTCATTTAAGGCAGCCTTGGCCTCAAGTCCAAGCTTTAAATTACGCAATGTACTTACATATGCTAGAGAATATCTGCCACACATGATAATTTCGATAACTACCGTATTCGGTTGTGGTAGTTGGTGTGCTCTGTTCAAAGTGGTTTGTTAGACGTCAGAGATCGTCGAGATGATAAGTTAGGAGGTTAGCTCAGAGGCATGAAAACGTGGGGAAATTTTTCATGAAATTATAAATATTATTAATAATAGGAGAATCGCCGGAATACAGCGCTTAGGTTATATTTACTGGAAATTTAGCCGTTATGATCGACTAACATTATCTGATCATAACGAAAGAAACCCATTTCAACTTCCTAGTTTCAAACACTTGCTCCAGCTCTTGCTATAAAAAACTTCGTTTATTCGTCATAAAGTCTAAATGTGCCTTTAAAATGTATTAATATGCAAAATGTTCCAGTTCTCGCAGTTCAAGGTAATATGGGGCTTTCTACTGTCGAAGTTTTCCTCCACTAATCGTATACGCATATTTGGGTGCCAAACTTAGCGCTTTCATAAAGTGTCATTAGTCTCCTCACGGAGCGTCACTATCGCCTCATGGAGTTTCAGTAGCATCCGCTTCCTGAGTATTTTCTTCCTTCTCCCCCTCTGTAGCAGCATCGTCTTCACAAACTTCAAGCTCATTTCCAATAGGGTGTTTACCTCCGTGTGTTCTAATCAACCATATAGCTTGAGACACATAAAGCCCTCCTTCAAGGACAATGATAATTATGTATAATATCAGGCCAAGGATATCTATATCGCCGTTCTGAGTAACCAAACTAAGCAACGAGAATACGGCTCCACTGGTATCGATAGCCAAAAAGATGAAATTTAATCCTATCACGCGACCATTTCGCTTGTATAATTCCCAGTATGGAGGGAGAAGTCCAACGCCCAGCAGTACAGCGGCAATGACGCCGGTGAGCGTAGTCGGCCAGGTTACGCCCTTTTTATATAAGGATTTGAAGGGGAAAACGCAGCCTGCTTCGACACCAGCAAATATGCAAATGCAGATACAAAATAGCAGCACGGCCTTGGTGCGCGCCATTGATACAGGCGGGTAGATCATAATCTGGAACCAGCATATGAGACATAGAACGAGAAACACATGAGGCTGCACCTGCACAGGAACATTGGCCTGTTGCACTATGAAATAAATAGCAAACGGGACGCCAGAAACGGCCCATAGAAACATCATATAAGCCGGGACTCCCTCGCAGTTTTTTCGCCGATGGTTCTGGATAATCTGGGGAACTAGCTGGATGCACCAGAGAACCGTGCCGATTGTTCCGAGAACATTCGAGGCGGTAGTTCCCTTTGAGCTCATTTAGCAGGCTCGATGTAAGAAAGAAATAACAGTCGAAATCTTGTGGCGGCGCAATGTAGATATATATATATATAAGGCTCGAAAGAAAAAGTGCTGAGACGGGAAAACTTCTCGGGATTCACCTTCCTATATAGGAAATGAAATTCCGAGATCTGGAAAAACCGTTTGCTTATAAATTTTTATGCTCAAAAAGGCAAAACCCAGGCAAAACTCGGCCCAGAATATTTATTTATTTTGCCGCCTTGAGGAGAATAGAAAGGCAGTAAGATGTGATTTCAGCTTTGGATTGCTTGATTATAGGTTTGTCGAATCTTTGTTGCTGGTGGTTGCTGCTTTTATATTGTTTCACAGAGTTTCACAGGCCATAGGTGTTTAAATAGTTAGTGCTTGGTATCTAAGTGTTAGCAGAGGGTATCAGAAAATGCTGTTGAACACATGTTTGCCAGTTATAAGATTAGCATGTCTCGTTAAGAATAGATTTTGTTAGGCAGCATATTTGCTAGTGAAAGTTTGGCTGAAACTTTTGGCTGTTTGGCATCTAACAGTTTACAATTAAGCATTGTTTCTAGAAAAGCAACATAATTAGATTTCCATTTGTCTTCTGATACTAGCTAGTGAAACTGTAGTAGTAGAAGTAATGTTTGATAGGTTGAAGCCCACGTTAGTGACGAGAATGAGAGTGACTGAGTATTTTAGGCTGGTTGTAAGATTTCAGTGCAACATTGAGTAACCAGGGGTACAGAAGTAAAAGAAGGGCAAAGCACATTAAAAGGCTGGATTAGCCGAAGTTATTCTTAATTGAATTATTGGATTATCTGGACTGTGACATGTTCTTAGGTTTCGTTACTGTATGATACTATAATGATGAAAAAGCCACTGCTTCTATTACCGAATTATACTGATTGAACTATCCAGGTTGAATTATAGGGGTTCGGCACCCCACCGTAATTTCAACGGTTAATTCAATAAGAAACAACCAATTACTTCTATTACATGTATCATTACATATACCTTGTAGGCCCTGCACTTGATTGCCACAGAAATCACACTAGCCATCCGGTTGCCGCACCACCCCTGACAAGTCTTCTCCTGCAACAAACTGCATAAACCAGTATTTGAAGACATTGTATATGTTCAACCGATGATGAATTAACCATGAATTAATGTGATACTATCTACCTAGCGATTAAACTTGCTTATCCCTTTGTTTGTGTTTATCCAAAGCCGTTTTTTCAATACAACGTTCAAGCCTCACCTCGGGGTTCCATTTCCATTGTTTATCAGGAGCTTCGGAGCCCGATAAGAAACAGATAGATAGATAAAGCAATATATACCAGAGCATAAACCCCCAGAAAACAGTCTACAATTGTACGCAACTGCCAATGATGTATTTATAAATAACGAAATAAATAGCGGGTGTTGCCGCAGAATTCGCAATCAACTGCCGTTTTATCGTTTTCCATGTACAATTCCCTATCCGGCTTTGGTAACCTTTTGAACTTATCTAAAATTCGCTGAAAATACCAGCTCCGTCCTATTATTTAGACTGCAACTTCCTCCCTAGCATCTAGCCTTGCCAGGCATTTTCCCCCAGACAAAATTATGTCTGTTCAAGACCAGAATACCGTGGATGCCGTGATCAATGATAGTGTAATCATTGATTATGAGAATGAGAATAACGAGCGGACTTCGTTGCTTGCCGGCATATTTCAGGAAGACGACTTATCGCATCTCAAGGCGTCGTCAGTCACCATTCTGCTTGCGCTCGCCATGTACGCAGGCGGCCAGGCCCTCACGTTCGCAGCCGGCGTCGATGCAATGACCGAGCTTATCTGTGAGAACCACTTTGGCGAGAATTCCCACAAAAGCATCGGGTCAATGGGCAAAACCGTGGATCCCCGGTGCCGGACGCCGGAGATTAGCGGCATGGTTGCCAGTTTCAGTGCCAAACGCCTCATTGTCGGCGGCATTCTTGGTGTTATAGTGACACCTCGATTATCGGCCTTATCTGATCGGTTCGGCCGCAAACCTCTCATGATATGGTCTGGATGCCTTACTCTTATCGCCGAAACCACCACCCTGCTGTGCATGCTGTACCCGTCGAGTATCAACTACAATTGGCTGCTGTTTACCTCGTTAGTGCAGGGCCTCGGAGGTTCTCTGCCGAATATTCAGCTCATGAATGCCAATTACATTATAGACTGCGTTCCTATACAAGATAGGGCCAAAATGCTAGGCAGATTAGACTCGGTGCTGTTTGGTTGCATAGCCTTCGGGCCTACCGTAGGCAGTTTCTTGCTCAGGTGGTCCGACAGCTTGGTGCTTTTATACAGTATAGCACTGTGTCTGTCGGCTCTTTTCACCATTGTCATCTTCTTTACGTTGCATGAATCTCGCTCTCTCAAGGCTCGTCGTATGAGCCAAGCGGCTTATGACGAAGAGGTGCTCAGTGAGTACCATGAAGCCGATGCTCCTTTGGTGGAAAAGCTCTCCGCCTGGAAACGGTTGCTCATTCGCCATTTCAACATCCTGCGGCCGGCAAGACCTATTTTGTTTTTGCATATCAGCGACAAGAGACGCAGAATAAATGCCCGATTACTGGCATTTCTGGCATGCTTCGGAACAGAATTGGCAATGTCGATCGCCGCGATTTTATTGCTGTACTCAGAAATGACCTACCAATGGACTTCAGTTGAGACTGGATATGTGATGACTACCGTTGGTACTACGCGAATGTTGCTGCTTGCATTCGTTTATCCGTTACTTGTCAAGACTTTACGATCCAAGCTCGGTTTCTCACACTCAAACATAGATCGAACCGATGTCTTGTTAATGAAAGTCGGCATCTTTATTCATGTTGCAGGATATATTCTTATGGGCAATGCCCCTACTGGTATTCTGTTTGCA
Source organism: Casaregolazyma lundiana (assembly GCA_030563415.1). Lineage (NCBI taxonomy): Eukaryota > Fungi > Ascomycota > Dipodascomycetes > Dipodascales > Trichomonascaceae > Casaregolazyma > Casaregolazyma lundiana. The sequence continues at coordinate 25,801 of JAJMJF010000046.1, forward strand.
GTGTTTCAAGTCATGGAAAGCTGTGGGTCCATTCTATCACCGACGTTCAAAAACAGTCTGGTCAAATATGCAGACCATGGCAAGGTTGGAGAGCTGTTGGGATCTCTTTCGCTGGTGACATCGCTTATTTCGACAATGGTTCCCATTCTATTTCTGGCTATTTATCGCAAAACTGTGTCGACCAGACCTAACATGGTGTTCTACATATCGGCTACGGGCTTCACGGTTCTTTTCTTGTTGACATTCCTCATGGATACGAGTTTTGTAAGATTCGAAGAAGAGGAAGAACCTGCTGAAACAGAGGAGCTGCAACCCGAGATCTAATTAATGGCGATGATAGTTGCGCTAGTTAATCGAATAATTAATTATACGCTAACTAGACGAGAATAATTAATTGCGCTAGTTTATCGAGAGTAATTAGCTGCACTTATATATAGATATAATAATAATAATAAGGGTCATCGAAATTTTGGGTTTTTCAGATTATTTTTAAAGTTGGCAATCTCGGAAGCATATCGCTTATCTGCTAAAAGTTTATCAGTTGCATAGAAGTCATAGAACTCAACGCTAACGAACTAGATTTTCAAATTGAATTGTCAAGAAGGAGTCTAATATCCAATAAAAGATCCACATCCAGATATCTTTTCGTACGACCGAATATACATGTTTTATCCGGGGCGTTTAAAATAATCCGCAATCACGTGACTGTAACTCCGACGGGATGGCGAAAAGCTACCTTCTATAAGCGCTCGCACCCTTCGCCACAGTACGCCATAAACCATGCAGGCATTACCTGAGGAAATAGAAGGAATTGAAGATGCTGGAAGACGGGAATTAGATGACGTACGCAGAGAATTATACAATGAACAGGAGCATCTAGCTGATAATGCCGTGGAAGACGAGCTGGGCTACGCGCTCGAAGACGAAACTTCGCTGAACCAGTCGCTTTTAAGAAATGAGTACTATGAATTGCCTTGGTATAAACGGCCCTATCCTGCAATATTGCTCGTTTTAATTACCTTGGGCTCCATCGCTGGAAACTGCTCGGTCACTGCTCAACTGGATATTTTCCGGAGAGTCGCCTGCAAATCCAGATACGATGATGCCTTGGAGCATACTGACCTGTGTGATTCTCCTGCAGTGTCTGCTGATATTGCATTTATTCTGAGTGTCAACACTGCTTGTGCTGCAGCCGCAGGTCTGTTTATCACTCCTCGAGTGGCGGCATTTAGCGATCGCATAGGTAGAAAGCCGCTATTGCTGGCCAATTGCATACTTAATCTCTTCGGCGGCATCGTCATGTTTTTTCTCTACTTGAGGAGCGACATTCTAGGTCTTAAAACCTTGTATACCGTCATGGTGATGTCTGTGTTGCTTGGCGGCCCCTCGACCGATATCATGCTTTTGAGAAGTTATATATCGGATTGCACTAGACCTGTTCATCGATCTCAGTACATGGGATATGTTTCCGGAGCTAATGCCGTTTCTTTGGCGGTAGGACCTCTTTTGGGTAGTTTTGTTACCAAAACCCAGGGCGGCAGCCCTACCCTGATTCTCTCCATCACATACTCTTTTCCTATCGTGCTCTTCTTTGGCCTGCTTTTTTGCATATCTGAGAGTCGTACTATTAAGGCTAGGCGTGCTAGTCAGTCAAGCTATGCATCTTCTCGTGTTTTGGCAAGGAATGCTGCTAAAGATATCAAGTGGTGGGTCAACACCGTTGTTAATATTGATCAGATGAAAAAACTGTCGTTTCCTCAAGTCCAGTTCCCTATCGACCGCAAAAATGCCATTCTGGTATTGTTTTTTCTAATCAGTGCCTCGGAAATTCTCAGTGGTCTTATCACCTTGATTCTGCTCTATCCAGAAACTGCTTTTGGCTGGACTTCAATCGAAACTGGCTACTTGCTGACGGCATTCGGTCTCACTCAGACATTCAGTTGCTTTCTCGTCTTGCCTTTCCTCATTAAGACTCTGGCCAAGATGTGGCATCTTAGTGTAAAACGCCTTGACATGATCGACGTTACGATAATTCGTTTCGCCACAGTTATGTGCGCAGTCTCATTTTTCATTTGTATGCGTGCCGGTTCCGGCACAGTTTATTTGCTAGGCATGTCGTTGTTGGGCCTGAGCGATTTCATGCCCCCTATAGTGACATCTGCCTTACTGAAATTTATCCCGAAAGATGAGATTGGCGAAACTTTAGGGGCTATGGCATTTGTTGTAAATGCCGGAAACCTTATCACTCCGTTTATTTTCATGCAGGTCTACAGAGCCACCGTTGACACTTTTCCGGGCTTTGTCTTCTTCGTTGTATGTATTCTTTACTTTGGCCTTTTTGTTCTCTCGGTATTTATGCTCCCTATCAGAACTGAAATCGAAGACGAACGTCATGTATTTAGACAGGTCAATTATGCTGCTGAGACGAGGCAGTTGTTAAGTGATGATACCGATGACGACGACGATGAAGAACCTTAGACAAGCGAGGTATATACAAGGCATCAAGACGAAGAAACTTAAATGGTATGAGGTATTCAGCAAAGTATAATTCCAAGAAAACTGTATTAGAAATACAGGCTTATTGAGAATCAATTGGACATGATTTTAATGAAAAAAGGGAACTGAAACATTGGCCTGACTGCTTCTGCGAGAGTCCAACTGATTTAGTATATACTACATACATGCGTTATTTACATATTTTATAAATACTTATATCTATAATGCGGTAATGTACGAAATTTTTGTAATTTTTAAGAAGGCTGAAAGTCGATTTCGGAATCGGCGGAAAACCATTCGCCAGCATCTCATCGAATTCCCCAAGAGAGGACGGTAGAAGATCTAAGAGCTATAGAAAATAATATTTAAAGAGGTTTAGAGAAATGTTTTACCTTTGAGTTGGTTTTTTTCTCGGTGGCGACCGAAACTCCGGTGTAACATTCCTCAGAAAATTCACTCCACACAAAGTCGTACATACATATACGGAATAATCACCTTTTTGCCACTGTAGAGATAACATGCCTTTGGCTTCCGATGAAATAGATGCAATTCAAGACGAAGAGATAGAAGAAATTGATAACATTCGCCGAGCCGTCTTAGACTCAGAACATCAGGAAGCCATTGAAAATGTCATCACCCCCGAGGAGTCCTCATCTAGTCAAAATCTTCTAAAGGATGAATATTACGAATTTCCCTGGTATACGCGCCCGTACCCAGAGCTGATGCTGGTACTTTTCTCTCTGACTTCGATTTCAACGACCATGCTCATATCGCCTCAGCTGGACATACTTAGAATTGTTGCCTGCCGCGCAAGGTATGGAGATGCTCATAAAACAGACGACGCTTGTCATTCTTCCATCATTTCTGCAGATATCGCTTACATGCTTAGTGTGGAATCTGTACTTGCCAATCTTTTCTCGATTCTCACGGCACCGAGAGTGGCAGCCCTCAGCGATCGGTTCGGCAGAACACCGTTAATGTTGGCCAATAGCAGTGTCACGGTTCTAGGAGGAATTGGTATGTTTCTACTATATCGGTATAACTCTATATTTGGTATGAAGTTGTTCTATGCTAATACGCTAATTACCTCTTCATTGGGTGGACGCAAAACCGATTTTCTGCTACTCAAAAGCTATATAGCCGATGCAATTAGATCGGTTCATCGAGCAAAATACATCGCATTTGTGGGCGGGACAACATCAGTGGCTATGATAGTGGGACCCACTTTGGCCAGCCTGCTTACCAAGTGGAAACAGGGGAACATTACTCTGGTATTAATAAGTGCCTACTCTGTTCCTGCTGTAACTATTCTAGGGCTCATTTTTGTGATTCCCGAGAGTCGCACAATGAAATCACGTCGAGCCAGCCAGTCCAGCTTTGCATCGTCGCAGGCTCACCAGGTAAGATCGGCCAGAAACTGCAAATGGTGGATCAATAAAATGGTCGACCTCAAACAGCTGAAAAAGCTTAAATTTTCAAATGTACAATTTAGAAAAGATAGGCACAATGCTATAAAAGTGCTTTGGCTTGATCTCGTCAATGTTATCACACTGAACAGTTTGATAAATGTGATGATTATCTATCCGCAAGCAGTTTTTGATTGGAATTCTGAGCAAGTAGGCTACTTACTCACATCATTCGGAGTGTGTATGGGAGTAATGTCCTTTATTCTTTTACCGACACTTATCAAGATATTTTCTCGGCTATGGCATGTCAGTGCCGAAAGATTGGACATGGTTGACGTGACGACTACTCGGATGTCTGCTATTTTCATGGTGATGGCCTGCTTCATATGCGTGAGAGCAGAGACAAGTCAAATCTATCTGCTTGGAACGTCCATGATTGGGCTAGGTGACTTCATTTCTCCGGTCATCTCATCGGCACTGCTCAAATTCGTGCCTAAAGATGAGGTCGGAGAAACTCTGGGTGCCATCTATTTGATGTCCAGCATTGGATTGCTCATTGCAAGTCCAGCTTTCTTGAAGCTGTTCTCACTCACACTCGCTACGTATCCAGGTTTTACATTTTTGCTCGGCGTGATTATCTACTTTGGGCTATTTGTGCTTTCTGTGTTTATGCTTCCCATACGAACAGAGATAGAAGACGAAGATCACATGTTCCGGAGAGTGCATTATGACGAAACAAGTAGATTGTTGGACGATGATGGATTCGAGGAAGATCATTGACTAGTTGTCCCAAAATGGAAGTGTATACGGAGGTTCCTGGTTTTGATAGCTATAGAGAAGCGCTTACACTTTTTTAAATGGAGAGGGTAGTAAATACTGCTTTCAAGCTACTTACTCTTTTCTACTAGCAACATTGACACATTTCTGTATTGAATATTTGTTTGTGAAAGCGTATAAATTGATGATTGGCAATGTCACGTGAGCGATGAAGTACCCCTGAAAGCTGACTATCATATCAGATGGCATGCTGCCGTTAGAGCAAGCAAATTGAATTAATATTGACGAATATACGAAGTGCTACTTGTTATTTCAGGTACACGATAGTAGTACGAATTTATAAGTAACTGTTGAGAGCTGTTATAATAGATCAGATTGATGAAACAGGGATGACATGAAACAGCACGAGAATAAGGAGTAGAATTTCAATGACGATACGCCAAAAGCGCCGAATATTTTTAATAGAAAGATCATTTCAGATAAATTCAGGGAATTCAATAAATTACATAAATTCAGTTATAATTGCATTTCTTATCCGCATTCACCTGATATCTCAGTATTTCAAAATATTTCACCTAATCGAGCCCAATCTGCAGTTAAGGTGACATATGCCAGATATACGTATAATGCAATCTGCAAGAAGACCAGTAAATCTTAAATCACCTAGCCATACAGTCACACCAATAAAATAAATAAAGCACGTATAAATAATTAATTCATGCCGGTAAATTCCAAATGCATCTGGTCTGCGACAAGGTCACGTGCGCACCCCTAACCTGTCACCAACATCCCCCCTTAAAACACGCTTCACAAAGCTTCTTCGCACAATCTCAATTGCCATGAGTATGAATCGATTACCATCGTCACAGGAGGTATGTTGGACAGGAATAAGAAATGCTGTTTTGTCGCTACTAACACGTGATTGCAGGCTCGATCAAGGAGAGCCCAGAAGAAAGGGGTCAAGCTGACGCTCATGCTGGTCGGCCCCAGTGGCTCAGGAAAGTCGACATTTATCAATACACTATGCGGTAAAAAGGTCGTCGCTGTAGGCAAAGAATCTGCGAAATTCCGCCCGGAAGACGCCCATCTGGAGCCGGGACTGCGGTTCGAAATTATCACCGAGGAGCTGGCCGACTTCGGGTCGGGTGTTTCAGCAACATTCATCGATGTTCCCGGGTTCGGCGATAACTTCGACAATAAGGCTGGGTTCCAGGAAATCCTGGGCTACATTGAGCGGCAGTTTGACGAGGTGCTGGCCGAAGAGAACCGCATTCGACGAAACCCCCGATTCACCGACAACCGAGTTCACGTGCTTCTATACTTCATCCAGGCCACCGGGCACGGGCTGCGTGAAATGGATGTGGAGTTCATGAAGCTCGTTGCTACCAAGGTGAACATTTTGCCGGTGATTGCCAAGGCTGATAGTTTGACGCGCTCCGAGCTGGCATTGAACAAACGTCTCATTCTCGAGGACCTGGAGCACTACAATATTCCCATTTACCATTTTCCCTACGACTCGGATGAGGACGAGGAGGCAGCCAAGCAGAATTCCACGCTCAGGGCATTGCTGCCGTTTTCCATCATTGGAGGCACCGAGACCATTGCCGACAAGCAGGGCCGTATCAAGTGGGTACGAAGATATCCCTGGGGCAATGTCGACGTGGAGGACCCGCAATCGTGCGATTTCTCGGTTTTGAGAGACGTATTATTCAAGACTCATCTGATTGATCTCAAGGAAACAACCTTCTACTTCCTGTATGAGAATTACCGTACTGCCAAATTGTCCAAAGACATCGATGGTTTGCATCTGGAACCCCCCAATGGCGCAGACGGCTCGTTTGAGAATGGCGAGAACGATAGTATCAACACGTCGTATCTTGCACGAGAAGAGCTGCTTCGCTCGGAAGAAGAACGCCTTCGGGCAGCAGAGGCAAAGGTTCAGGAGGAAATTGCCCAGCGGCGCCTGGAGCTCGCCAAGCGAGAGGAAGAGCTGCACAAGCTGGAAGCCAAGCTTAAGAATGAAAACAGTGTGCATACTATAGGAAATGGGTCCTTGAACGGAGCCGGTTCTCCTGGAAAAGAGACGGTCGTCAAGACTGAAAAGGCATAGACCGTCTGAAGGTCGATATGCCGCTCTGTTTTTTTGTCCAGATAAATGTTTAATGTGTGTACTACTGGTGTCTGAACAGACTTATACCCTACAACTGATGAATAAAAGGTTTTGGTTCTAATGGTAACTCGGATATTGCAGAGAATAACCAAGATATTGCAAGTGTATAGCTCAGCAAGACCACTCAGTCTCTTTAATCATCTACTTGGAGTAGTCGTAGAAACCTTTTCCAGATTTCACTCCTAGCCAACCGGCATCGACGTACTTTTTCAGCAGCACTGCCGGCCTATATTTCGAGTCAGCAGTATCCCTGTAAAGAACATTCATAATGGCCAAACAAGTGTCCAGGCCGATGAAATCAGCTAGTTGGAGGGGTCCCATTGGCATTGCGCAGCCGTTTTTCATGATACTATCAATATCCTCCTTCTGGCCCACGCCAGTCTCCAGGGCGATAATGGCCTCGTTCACATACGGCATGAGAATTCGGTTCGCGAGAAAGCCAGGCGAGTCCTGAGAGGTCGAGGTTTTCTTCTGCATGGTATTTATGAACTGCAGCGATCTGTCCAGGGTCTCCTTGGACGTCTGCAAGCCGGTAATGATCTCTACGCCAGGCTGCACAGGAACCGGGTTCATGAAGTGAACGCCAATTACTCTGCTTTCAGCACCAACAGCAGCTGCTGCGATTTTCGTAATACTTATGGAAGAAGTATTTGTTCCAAGTATCGTGTCGGGGCCAGTAATTTTGGCTAGATCTTTGAAAATAGACAGCTTGAGATCAGGAATCTCGGGAACAGCTTCAATTATCATGTCGACATTATCGACAGACTTGGCAACCGAATTAGAGGGAGTGATGAGCGACTTGACTGAATCAGCATCCTGCTGGGTGATTTTCCCTTTGGAAAGGTTCTTGGCGAGTAGTTTATCTGAGGTTAGAATGCTGCCAAGGCCAGGCATATTTGCTGCTAATGCATGCATACTGCAAAGTAAACGCATATTTGCCGCATATTTGTTGCATCACTTACCTACAAAGGCCAATCCCTTGTCAAGAGAAGCGTCGGAATTATCTACGAGGTTTACAGGTACTTTACTGTTGGCAGCGGCTACATAGGCTATTCCTACACCCTATACCGTTAGAATTCGGAGAATGGATAATTTTAATAATAATAAAAACTCACCATCTGGCCTGCACCAATTACACTGAGAGAACTAACTGGTTTGATAGCAGTGGAATACAATCGTCTTGTTGTTCTGAGACTCATGTTGACGGTTATGGATGGTAGTGTGGAGAAGTTGAAATCATCCTCGGAACAAGAGCGGAAGGTATAGGATGGTGAAGAGTGATCTGACGTCAACTGAACTTTGACAGCTCAACTTTGAACAACAAGCAAGAATTGCTTGAAAAGGACGAACTAATTGAAAGTAAACTGTCTTATAAACAAATAACAGTAATAAAATAAAGAATATCCCTACAATAATACTTGGCACCTACCATGATTCGACTAATCACATTTAATATAATCAGCACAAGCACAACGACCAGCAACCAATAAAACCGTCAAAAACACTCCAAAAACCACGCGCACTTCTCCAAGATATCTCCCATCGCCATTTTACCATCCTACACCTCACTCCACACCCAGTCCCTGCTCATCGCCCCATCCGCCACTGCCCTTGTTCTTACTACACTGCCTTTTTGCATTGCTTCCAATTCCCACCAAATAAAGCTGCCACCCGACCCATGAGCATATCTGCTCTACCAGCACCAGTAGTAGAAACAAACGAACTAGAAGGGTACATTTGCGTGATGACTGATTCCAGCCGGGTGCAGCTTCTATTTAGTAAGAGCAAGGTAAGTGCTTGTGCTGTCAGCTTATGCTGCACCCCACTAACTCCAGGTGTACATTCACCCTACCAGCTCGTCCAAAGATAACATTGCTGGCTATTTAGCGCTGGTGCGGCCTAAAGGTGCCGATAACCGCGGCATTCTCGTATCGTGGATCCCGGAATCGCTGCTGTCTGAGTCCAACGACCTCAGTTCTTATGTCAAGGTGGATCTTGATCCTACCAATGTTGGCAACGAAGTCACTTCTACCGATACCGAGATTCTTGTTTCCCCTCCTCCGCGGTCCTCACTCTCAAGCTATGCCTTTAGTATTCCTCTATACAATTTGTACTCCATCCAGATCAGGCCTCCGTCGCTCGGCTGGTGGTGGGGGTCCGTTGTTCTTCATACCAAGACCGAAGAGACCCAGCCGGCGCTCTTTTTTCACGATAGCGAGTCGGAGTCGACCACGCTTGCTCGCAGGGAGCGCACACGCAATTTCGAGCCGTTTTCCGGCTCCGAAGACCTGTTCTGGGGCGGTGGCCAATTCCTCGACGTGCTTGCCAATTATGCCGTCCTCGAGCGGTCCTCGCTGGAAAACTCCATCATTCTGGTCAATCCGGAGCCTGAGGATAGAAGATCCTTTTCTCCTCGCAATGTCAAGTCTGCTCCTGCGAAAGAGGACCCTCTCACCAAGGCATTCAAGGATGCTCGCTGGACCATTCTGGAGAAGCTCGCCCAGGTTACTCGCTTTTCCCGCAAGGCTGCGCTGAATGTCATTGATAAGTCGCCTCCCCAGGTCAAGGTGCTTTTGAACAAGCCCGAGGTTCGCAAAATCGGTGATGATTTCGACTCTGCCCGCGTATACCTGGCCAAATGGGCCATGGGCATTGCCGAAGAGGCCGAGCGCAACCGGTCCCAAGTCGTTTGGAATGACGGGTACAACGATATTTTGGGTTCAGCTGTGGGCGACTTCGAGCTTCTTTCTGTCGACGGTGGTGTCGAGCGACGAAACGAGGTTGGCATGGCTGAATGGAATGCTTTTTTTGACCTCAGTGGACGCCTCTGCTTGACCGTATCGGAAGTGAAAGAGCGCATTTTTCATGGCGGCTTGGCTCCCAATGTTCGCCCCGAAGCATGGCTGTTCTTACTGGGATTCTACGACTGGGATTCCAGCGAAGAAGAGCGCAAGTCTGTCATATCAGAAAAGCGCAACGAGTACTATCGGCTTAAGCGTAAATGGTGGGATAACCTTGATAGTCTTCAGAATAACGATGAGTTTTGGAAGGACCAAAAGAGTCGCATAGAGAAGGATGTTCATCGAACTGATCGAAATATCCCGTTATTTATGGACAGCGATACTCCACACCCCGATCCTGATAGTCGGTTCGCCGATGTTGGCACTAATTTGCATTTGGAACAGCTTAAGGACATGCTTATTACATATAATGAGTATAATGTTAATCTGGGGTATGTCCAGGGCATGAGCGATCTTTTGGCACCGTTATACGTTGTGCTTCAAGACGACGCAGTTGCATTCTGGGCTTTTTGCAATTTCATGAAGCGGATGGAGCGCAACTTTTTGCGTGATCAATCGGGGATGCGTCAACAAATGCTGACTTTGGACCATTTGGTTCAGTTAATGTTGCCTAAGTTATACCAGCATATGGAGAAGGCTGATTCCACAAATTTTTTCTTCTTCTTCCGTATGCTTCTTGTGTGGTTTAAACGGGAGTTCTGCTGGGATGACGTTCTGAGACTCTGGGAGGTGCTATGGACGGATTATTTATCTAGTCAGTTTCATTTATTCGTTGCGCTAGCTGTTCTTGATAAGCATAAGGATGTCATCATGGATCATCTCACACAATTTGATGAAATCCTCAAGTATATGAATGATCTCTCTATGACCCTTAATTTGGATGATTTACTGATCAGAGCTGAGCTTCTTTTCAACCGTTTTAAACGAACGGTGGAAATGACCGATAGAAGAAGACAAGAAGGAGAGTCCTCACAGGCGCTTCCTACAATTAGCGATGACCTTCGACTGTTGCTATCCAAACGTATCATCGAAGTGAAGGAAACAGAACGAGAAGAAGGTGCAGGCGGCGGATAGCTCAGCGACCGACTCATATTTATTGGCAAAGTATTACGTTCACGAAAGAAGCATCTCAGTCGTGTATGGCATTACAACCAGTATTCATACACCATATTAGTTCATTCATTCACTGTCGTATACACATTTATCAAAACGGAGAGCTTCTATAACGATAGCACTTCTTTCAAGAACTTCTCACGTTTAACAACATTTTCCATCCCATGTTTATTTCCCAGCATGACGCCAGCCATGACTCCTCCCGTATTGTTGATTAGTACGTCGTCATCGTCAGTCGTCCAGATTCCCTTTTGCCCAGAAATAGGCCGGTTATCCTGAATCGCCATCATGTATTCAACAGAGCTTCCCAGATCAAACATTGTAGCATAAACTACACCCAGTAACTGGTGTTGAGAAGCTTCAGGAAACAGCCGAGCCAATTTTCTCAAAAGTTCTGGTAAAGCTGCTCCACCTGATGACGCTGAAAGCCGGTCATAGAATTCCTGATCATCGCTTTCGAGAGACTCTGGATCAATATGGCTTGTGTTTGTAGTAACATTGGCCGTATTTGGCACATAAATCTCAGACAATCGGCTTTTCTTGGCCGGTCTTTCTGAATGCCGCCTATTTCCCTCGTTACCATACACAAATGGAGAAGACAAAATGTGCCGATCCCCTTCAGCCAAGGAGGTGTCCGCAGAATAAACTCTGTACACTCCTGGATGGCGGCGTTTCAAAGGAAATGGCTTATGTTCTAATTCCAATCTAGGTGGATCTTCAGGAGGGCCACTAGCAACTGGGGTTTGAAAAAGCTTAGTTCCCTCTACTTCAATACGCTGACTTTGCGAGCTGCTGGTCTTCTCTTTGCGCATATCCTCCAGTTCTTCGTTATCTGCTTGGCCCCTACCTGCTTCTTCTAGTTCTTCCTCGGACTGAACGTATTCATCACTGCCCTCTATTACTTGCCCTTCCCCGTCAGAAATGACTTGAGAAGCTTGCTCTACTTCTGAAGAACTCTTGCCTACAACTGACGACTGCTCTGTTTCTGAAGAAGTCTTTTCTACTTCTGCGGGAGATTCCTCATCACTAGAACCAACAGAATCAATCACAAACGATCTTGGACGACCTCGGCCATTGAAGGAACGTCCATCTCCAAGTCTCTGAAGACGTCCAGGCGGTCTGCCAGGTGGCCTCCCTGGCAGTCTTCCAGAAAAACCACCCCGACCGCGTCCACGACCGCGTCCACGCCCTCTTCCGCGTCCGCGGCCGCGTGCGGGTCTTCCAACAACCCTGGGCACTGGAGCTGCCTTATCAGAATCTTCCAAGTCGAAATCAAAATCAGAATGCCTCTCCGGCTCTTGTTCTAAAACAATTTTGGTCACGTCGTCTTGAAACATGGTATCGTCATTTTCGGCAGGAACTGAATTCAAAGTAGAGCGGCGAGTTCTGGAAGCAACACTATCCTGGCGACTCGGAGCCCGCAATGACTTTCCACTAGATCGTGTACGCAGCGTACGAGATGTGCGGGATGTGCGGGATCGGACAGGAAGAGCAACGACTTCCTTATCAGTTGTCACATAGTCCGAGTCAGAACCCGCATTTTGTTCATGATCAGTTTTCGCCTCCTGTTCATCAAGGGACTGAGAGTTTTTTTGCAAGCGATCACTTTCTGCCTCCTTATATTCGGGTGATTGACGTGGCTCTGGCAAACGACGGGTTCTAAAGCTCCAATCAACAGGAATTGCAATAGTGTTGGCCTTATAAGCCTTGATCCAGTCGTTTGCTGCTCGACGATTTTGCCCTTTGCTCTGTTTCAAGTAACTTCGACAGAGCTCATCGAACTTCTTGAGAGAATCAATTGCATCTGGATTCTTAGTCTGTGATGAAGCAGCTTCACGTTTCAACGTGTTGATCTTAAGCTCATTCGTTAAATGAGTCCTTATGCTTCGACCCGGATGAATTGAAACCAGCGACTGACTTAAAAGCTCACAAAAAGTATCAATATGCAATTTACTAGCCAGCCTGTTGCTCAATGCGGCAAGAATGATGTAATCATCTACGGGTTCGAAACGGATACGTCGTCGTCGGGCGAATGAGGGCGTGCCAGGAGGCTGCACTGGGGGTTGCGTACTTTTTCTCGAACCACGTGTCTGAGGCGTAGTAGCAATATCCTCGGTGCCCTGTATGTTAGAATCATCAGCTGATGCAATAGCTTCGTGATCGCCGAGGAGTTCATTCGCATTATTCGACTCATTTCCTTCATTTAAACCTTCCATCCCAGTAAGCGTATGAGGCTTGTCGATCAAAGCAGCCTCATAGAAGGTGTCTACCTCATCATCAGATCCAGTAACATCAACTCCTTCAGTATGCTCAGTATGCTCGTTATGCTCGTTATGCTCGTTATGCTCATTATGCTCATTATGCTTATTATTCTCATTCTCGGCAAGATCAGCAATCTCAATATGCCCCGGGCCATTAACTGTATCCGAAGGCACTCTATAATCACTTTCGCTACCCAGCTCTGTGTGACGAGGGTTTGCGCTTTGGCTTGGGGCAACAGACCCATCATGAGATGATTCAACCGCAATACGGTCACTTGGTGTGGATTGACTCACATCAGTAGTGAGGTTGAAAAACGCAAGAAGCCTAGCCGCGCGCGTATCAAAATCTCCACTCCGTTCGGAAGGTTCAGGTGATTCTCCTCTCTGCCGAGCAGGGCTTCTGCTATCGCGTGTGCTGGATACAATGGGCTGCGCAATTCTCTCACCAAATGATCGAAATTGGTACATCACACGTTGGCTATTAGATGCAGGGGAATTTTCAGTAACAACATTTTTTGGCAGAATGGGCCTTGGGCCTGTAACGGTCCTTGCGTTCTCCGGTCCTGCCGGAACGTCGCGCGCAGGCGCCGAATCCTGGCGTGCTATCTCATTGGCCTGACCTTCTTCATCGGCACTCTTCTGAGACAAGCGCAATTCTCCATAGCGCTTCTGCGAGGCTTTCTGGGGCACCGCCCCTAAAAAAGCACGCAGCTCTTCACTATGCATTACATTTGTCTGATCGCTAAAAGGCTGAGAACCAGGGTGATAAGTTGGCAAATCTGAAGACTTTTCCTGGGTCTTCTCTTCATCCTGCTGCTTAGCATTCTTGTTAGAAACTGCAGCTGTTGATCCGATTTCAAAGTCGGTCGGCGAAAGCAGCTCGCCTGCTTCGACACAACTCTGGATATATTTTTCCGAAACAACACTCCAAGTTAGACTATGCGCACTGTTAATTTACCAAACATTTACCTACGTTTTGTTCCGGAAAGACTTATTTGTTTGCTTAGCGATTATCACATCTGCTACGGCAGCGTTTCTCACATTAACGCCGCCATGTTTCTTAAATTAATAACATAAACTTCTTAAATAATAGAGCGATACGCAATACTATAAGCAGCTAAATATTCGCATTTTGGCTCTAAAATTGCTTATTCTCCTTTCTCATGTTTTACTTACCCTTATCGTAGACGCCAGCTCCTGCCCCCGATAGATAGTCCAGTCTATATAAAAGGCAATACGATGAGTATCTCCACCATCGCCTCTCGTAAACAGCGTTCTATCGTCAGGACGCAACGGCGCTGCCGTTTGGGTGTTGCTGACTTGCATAAGACAGTTCTGGTTAAACGCAAGTTTAGTTGAAGAATTACGAGATGTTTGTATTTCTCACAAAAAGCAGTAAAGAGAGATGTGTCTAATAAGTAAAAAAATAGGCAGGAAAATAGGCATGACAGAAAGAATTAAGGATAAGAAGATGATCACATTGGCTACATGAAGACAAGTTATCTTTCAATAAATGCGAATAAATAAATAAAATGCTTCGCTGCGTTAGTTTCAGGTCTGTCACGTGATGGTATCTCATCGATTGAACCTGTTAAAAATAGACTATATATGATCAGCACAATCAGTATATGAAGAATAATAGTTGGATTAAGATTATTGGCATGTGTACAATGCTTAATATGAAGGAAAAAATTCGAAAAGACCTTGCCGTTGGAATGCGCAACTAAGGTAACGTGCCCAGCTGCCGATAAAACTAGAGTATACACACATAACCATATGATAGCAGATGACTATTTAAACGATATTGTCATGTCATTATCGGATCTCTCACTGTTATGCAATAATTAATGCGAAGTTCATTGGCGCTTACTTGGTTATTTAGATTGTCCATTTAAAGCAACTAATGTTTGAATTCTTGTTGGCAGTTCACAATGAAAAGCTTATCTAGAAAACTAACTAACACAGTCATATATATGGCTGGTCGCTGATTTACCACGTGTGCAAATGCATTTTACACCTTATTGTCTAATACGACACTTAAGTTAATTCAGTTATGCGCTTCTTCATTGTGGGTTAATGACCACAAGAGCTATACTGCGATGTACAACTAGAACTATAACTAGTTTAATATTGGGTAAAGAGTTTAGAGAGATTGCTAATTGTTTGTATACTGTGATTGAATACATGTCTGGTTCTTTATAATACACTAATACAGTAAAACCTCGTTATAATGATACTCGATACAGCGATATCCCCGTTATAACGATGAATATCGCTTGTAAGAATTAGAAAAAATGGCTTGTGCTGCGTTCGCTATAAGGATATCCTCGTTATAACGATGGCCAGAGCGTGTGTTTTAATTGTATCACTATAACGAGGTTTGACTGTAGTATATATACAGTAAAACCCCACTTTAACGATTCAATTTTTGCACGTTCTAACGATCGTAAAAGTGAGGTTATCGTTGAAGTGAGACTGTTTTAGGTGTATGCTCAGTAATTTCACGCCAAATAAGTATCGTAAAACTGGGGTTATCGTTAAACTGGTGATCGTTAAACTGGGGTTTTACTGTATATCCATATAAATCAGGGTAATCACTAATGTGTTATTTATTTCGGATTCTACTCACGATATTCATCACTGATGAGCAAGCAGCCATATCGTAACGTTTAGGTCTCCTCGCTTAGGCAAAAAGCATAACTGCTTGGAATAACAAATATTACAACCGCAATGTTAATATTTATTTACTGGCATATATTCTCTCGGCTTATCTGCATCTTGACCTTCCCTTTCATTACGGATCTTTCGTAAATCACATTCCGCCTTAGCACTGTTGAGCTTACAAATTTCGGCAAGCAATTGCTTGTGGGTGTAAACATTGGAGTGCATGAGGAAATGTAACTATGGCTTGCTATAAAAGTGCAGTAAGCAGACAGTTGATCATTAAGAATCCCACGTAAAAAATACATAAATAACAAGCAAAATGTATATACAATGCCTGCTAATTTCTCCAAATCCACTAACAACTCGCTTGTTGTTGCTATGATATGCAGCTGATATTCGCTGTTTTTGCCTGATTCGATCGGTACATGCCGGGCGCGAACGCGACACAGACGAGCAACGTCAACAAGCGGTGGAAACACGCCGAAATGAGAGCCATCACAGGTGAATTTTAAGCCCGGACACCCCTGAGAATTATTGTTTTCCGCATACTCGTAAATTCATGAAAAATCCTTGCGATTTTCTCGTCATTTTACGCTTTTCCGCTGCTTTTTCGGCGTGTTTGTCATCGCCAAGGCGCGTTGTGTGGCGTTGTTTTCGTGAAACCTATAAATACCCGGCCCAACCTCCAAATTGTAACCTCAACTCTCACATAACCATGTTCGTGTACAAACGAGACGGGCGAAAGGAAAAGGTCCAGTTCGATAAAATCACTGCTCGAGTATCTCGGCTGTGCTACGGCCTAGACTCCAACCACGTGGATGCTGTTCATATTACTCAACGGGTCATTTCTGGCGTGTACCATGGCGTCACCACCGTGGAGTTGGACAACCTTGCTGCCGAAACCGCCGCGTATATGACGACTAGACATCCTGATTATGCAATTCTGGCTGCTCGAATCGCCATTTCCAATCTGCACAAGCAGACCAAGAAGCAGTTTTCTCAGGTCATTAGCGATTTGTACAACTACACCAATCCGAAAAATGGCCGATTTTCGCCCATGATCTCCGAAGAAACGTACAAAACGGTCATGGCACATGCTGATGAGCTCAACTCGGCCATACTGTACGAACGTGACTTCAACTACCAGTATTTTGGCTTCAAGACTCTGGAAAGATCTTATTTGCTCAAGCTTAATGGCAAAATCGCCGAACGCCCTCAGCACATGATCATGCGTGTCGCAGTTGGAATCCATGGAGATGACATTCCTGCTGCAATCGAGACATACAACTTGATGTCTCAAAAGTACTTCACTCATGCTTCCCCGACCTTGTACAATGCCGGAACCCCTAAGCCTCAAATGTCCTCGTGCTTCTTGCTTAACATGAAGGACGACTCCATCGATGGCATTTACGATACTCTCAAGAATTGCGCTCTGATCTCCAAATCTGCTGGTGGGATCGGTTTGTCTATTCACAATATTCGTGCTACTGGGTCATATATTGCTGGTACTAATGGTACCTCTAATGGAATTGTTCCTATGTTACGTGTTTTCAACAATACTGCACGTTACGTGGACCAAGGAGGCAACAAGCGTCCGGGAGCGTTTGCCATGTATTTGGAACCTTGGCATGATGACGTGTTCGAGTTTATTGAGTTGCGAAAGAATCATGGAAAAGAGGAAATTCGTGCTCGTGATTTGTTCTTGGCTTTGTGGATTCCTGATCTCTTCATGAAGCGTGTCAAAGATAACGGGGATTGGACTCTTATGTGCCCCAATGAATGTCCTGGTCTTGATGACGTTTATGGTGCTGAATTTGAAGAGCTCTACGAAAGGTATGAGCGAGAAGGAAAAGGTAGGAGGACCATCAAGGCTCAGAAGCTTTGGTATGCTATTATTGAGGCCCAGACTGAGACTGGCAATCCTTTCATGCTATATAAGGATTCGGCCAATAGAAAGTCAAACCAGAAGAATTTGGGAACTATCAAAAGTTCCAACCTTTGCTGTGAGATCGTTGAGTATTCCGCGCCCGACGAAATTGCCGTATGTAACTTGGCATCTTTGGCACTTCCTACCTACGTTACTAGTGATAATCAAAATGTTTGGTATGACTTTGATAAGCTTCATGAAGTTTCTAAGGTGATTACTCGAAATTTGAACAAGATTATCGAGAGGAACTACTATCCAGTTCCAGAGGCTAAGTATTCCAACATGCGAAATCGCCCTATTGCTCTTGGAGTTCAAGGTCTTGCAGATGCTTTTATGGCTCTGCGACTTCCTTTTGATTCACCCGAAGCCAAGCTCTTGAACAAGCAAATCTTTGAAACCATTTATCATGCTGCACTTGAGGCTTCTTGTGAGATTGCAGCTGAACAGGGAGCCTATGATACTTATGAGGGCTCTCCAGCTTCCAAGGGTATTTTACAGTATGACTTGTGGGGAGTTACTCCTACTGAGCTCTGGGACTGGGATGAACTCAAGGAAAAGATTGCTCAGCACGGCCTGCGAAACTCATTGCTTGTTGCACCAATGCCTACTGCTTCAACTTCGCAGATGCTCGGGTTTAATGAGTGCTTCGAGCCTTACACTTCCAACATCTATTCTCGTCGTGTGCTTGCCGGTGAATTCCAGATTGTCAATCCTTGGTTGCTCAGAGACTTGGTGGACATGGGGTTGTGGAATGAAAATATGAAACAGAAAATCATTGCAAGTGGTGGATCTGTTCAAAGTGTTCCAAATATTCCTGACGATATCAAGAGCCTGTACAAGACGGTATGGGAAATTTCTCAGAAGACAATTATTGATATGGCAGCTGACCGAGGTGCTTTCATTGATCAGAGCCAGTCTTTGAATATCTACATTCAGGCCCCTACCATTGGAAAGCTGACCAGCATGCATTTTTACGGTTGGCAGAAGGGTCTTAAGACAGGAATGTATTACTTGCGAACTCAAGCTGCTGCTGCTCCCATTCAATTCACTATTGATCAAGAAGCTTTGCAAACTGTTGATAACAATCGTGCTATCAATTTTGTTCGAAAGCAGTACGTTAAGAATGCTAGATCTCCTGTTATTGCTGAAGCAGATGTTCAACTGAAGCAGGTTACCAAAGGAATAGAGGAACTGCCTTTGGATGATAACAAGGAAGAAAGCACTTCTGACAAGGAGAATGCAGCAGAGAAGAAGATGAGTAAAGAAGAGTACGACATTTATAATGAAAAGGTACTCGCCTGCAGTCTGCAAAACCCCGGTTCTTGTGAGATGTGCAGTGGTTAATCTGATGGAATAAACATCTAGATTGAGAAATCCAATAATATCAGAGAATATAATAGTTTAATAATAGTTTTTGCCGATCCTGCCGTTTTCCATTCCTGATGGTCTGAGTGAAATAAATAAATAAGCCGGGATGTGGGCTTTGTCGTGTGATATCATGATAAAAGAGGTTGCGTTCCAGTAAAACTCCTTGTCAAGAACCAGTACTAGTGCAGTACGTGCCCTAACATACAGAATCTCGCAAGCGGAAATTAGACCCGAAAGCTATAAGTGTCAGAATCGACAGGCTGTGGCATCTTAAACAACCCGTCCTCTTCCAACGTCCGATAAATATACTCTAGCTGAGAAACTTGCTGGACCATTCTGGGCCTTTGCTCTCTCATTCTTGTAACAATGGCAAATATCACGTCCTCTTCTAGCTTTTCAGGCGGTTGTAGCTGATCGTTCAAATAATAGGCGTAGTCTAATGCAATAAAGGTGCCTGAACGGCCAACACCAGCAGAACAGTGCACCACCAGGGGAGAGTCCGTGGGTGAAAGGCGGTCAGCTAATTCACACATGTTTCTGACATTGCTGTGTTTTTCAGGAGCAGAATAATCTTGCCATTCAGGCACATGGATTTGATGCACGGTTTTCAGCTCTGATTCCGACGCATTCGGAGGCCCAACTCGCAATTCTCTGACAGAAAAGTCCTGATGCTTCTCAACGTTTAACAGTGTCAAATTTAGAGACGTCTCGTATGCATCGCTTGTAAGATCCATACTAGCGTGAATGTCGGGCCAGTACTGAGCACACTTTGCTCGGCCCATATCTGTCAAAGCTGTCAGCATGACTATCACGCCAGTGCTGGCGATATTCGCATACACCATTTGCCAGAAATCCACAATTGTAGTCGGTATAGGGCCCTGAGTGCATATATATTGCTTTGGTGCCTTCGCCTCGTGTGTGTCCATTCTTATGTGAGACGCATTAATGTAGTTGTTGCACCCCTTCTTAACAGGAAGAATGACCCTTGTTGTATCCCACGGTAAAATATCATAATAGCGATTTCTGTCCATGTTCTCTTTGCCGATAGAGGTGCTCATTACCTTAAGTCTGGCGTATTCATCCCGATGAAGCTGCTTGAACTTGGCAGAAATGGAGCGAATTTCTGCCATTTTAAGACTATGAAGTAATAGGACTATGAAATAATATGATATTATATGCCAAAAAAGCCAACTAATGAACGTTCTTGTATACAGATCTGGTGTTACCGTTAACTAAGTGAACTGATCCTTTGAGGCTCAAAGAATAAGATAACGTTGGATAGGCGGCACGTGACCGATGACGCAACCGTACAACTACCGATACAATTAATATTTCCTCTTAGATTTCCAGTATTTCGTCATATCTAGCCAGTTACCTGTCTCGGTGTTGTTTTTCCCACCTTATCTCGTCATTTTCCTATCTTTTTCATTCTTGCTATTCACATACATTTGATAGCTCATTGCTCAATTTTCGCCCAACCTAACAACTGGCATCAACGTCACGCCAGTAACACACCATCAACTTACGTCAATAACAAAACCCGCCAATAGCTCATCATGATCAGTGACTCGCAATTAGACACTCTGGCAACATCGTTGGGCATTGCAACTGTGTTTCTTCTTCTTCTTTTCCACATGATTGGCCGAAGCACCGGGGTTGGCGTATCCAAACCCTAAACAAACAACTGATGCGGGTGTCTATAATGCATTAAATATATGTATTAGAGCCGTTTGGTTGTTTCTGGGTGAAAACAGCTTCAAAATCCGATGAAAAACCTCAAGGCAAATGTAATAAATCTGTATAAGGACGTCAAAAACACGAAGTGGAACGTCTTACGCATTAAAATAACTACAATTCACTATATATAGCCTCTCATGCATTAAAATAAATACAAATCTATCAGATTAACCGATTGGCAAATTAGCCAATTAACCTCCTTCCTCCCCTAACAGGGCCTTGCAGTACCCAATGAGTTTCTCCAATTCCTCCGTTATTCCCGTGAACGCTTGCGAAAACTCCATCTGATGCACAATTTTCCACATCTGATCGCTGCGCAAAGTCGACCCGGGCGATTGAGAGCCGTTTTGGCCGTCCAAGCTCTGCGTTTCGGTGCTCTCTATCTCAGACAGGCTTGGACTCTCATCTCCAATGGTGATCTTAACAGGTGGACGGTGTTTCTTGGCTAAAATTTCTGCCTTTCGTCTCTCAATACTGTCAAATAGCAATTTTCTGGACAAAGCAGCGCTCGGAAGAATGCGCGGAATGGCTCGCTTTGTTCGCAAAGCTCCCGCCAGTATGTCCAAAACAAATATCACAGAAGTAGCTGCATCTCTTCTCTGCGATAGCAATTCCGTTACGGAATCGTCATCCAATATATAAAAATGCCCACTGTTAATTCTGGCCTGCAACAGTTTTTCAAAGAGATTCTGGCACGTCTCAAGTATAGAACGATACAGGCTGGCATTGAACGAATCTCTCAAAGGAATTTCGTGCTGTGTGAGTTTCATCAACTCGCCGATCGCATCTATACTCTGTAGTATTCGAGAATCAGCTATTTCTGTCAATTGCAACGTCGTCTCGTCCGGCAATTCCTCTCTATCTCGGTACAGAAATCTTTCTGCCACTGCCAAGTAACTTGTACTTAAATGCCTTACCAAAGTCGACACTGACTTGCGCACTTCGTGACGGGCCGAAAATGGCCATATAAACCAATTTATGACAATAGAAGCTACCATGCCAACTTCAATGGCGACAAATCGAGTCCAAGTTCCCGTAAAAATATTGGTATCAGCCGGATGTGCAGATAGACTGAGACTTAGACTGACAAAAAGGAACGACACACATGCGAACTTTCCTGATCTTGGATGCCTTGTGGCAATTAGCCGGTACAAAGCTAAAGGCATGAATATTGCGCAAAACACTCCTAGAACATACGGATTAAACATGCGAGCTCGGAGTCCAAGACCTGCCCAAACACATCCCGCAATAATGGACGAGCTTCGGACAATTACATCAGTAAGGTTTCCAGGAGCTCTAGGATGAAATCCAATATATGCTGAATAAACTGACTGCCAAATACAATAATCCTTGTACCAGCCCCGCGCTGAAGTCATCCAAGCTGGCAGGGCAATTAAAGTTATGCAGAGAGATGCTTTAAAAGCAAATCGCGTCTCATAATCTTGTAGCCGATGCAGAAAAACCCAAAGTTTGTATGCTATTTTGTTATG
The DNA here is from genome assembly GCA_030563415.1 of Casaregolazyma lundiana. Taxonomy (NCBI): domain Eukaryota; kingdom Fungi; phylum Ascomycota; class Dipodascomycetes; order Dipodascales; family Trichomonascaceae; genus Casaregolazyma; species Casaregolazyma lundiana. Next base: position 48,011 of record JAJMJF010000046.1, read on the forward strand.
AGGTTCTGTCCATTGTGCTGAAGAACGGACAGCTTTGCCGTGACTCCTAAGGGCTTCGAAAACATCGTCCACATCTCGTTTTATCTGAAAAAAATTGATAGCGGTCTTCCCTCCACGGTCGTGGGTTATCTGACTAGTCGTCCACTTCACTGCTCTCCTCATGGAATACATCGGCCAGCATATTTGCCAGTGAATATCTTCTGAAGCCTTTTCGAATTCAGCCAGCATCAGAGATACAACATGCGCAGTTTGAACGATATGATATACATAGAGCAGCATGTCGAGAATCTCCATCTCTACAAAGTGTGGTTGCAAAGAACGTATGTTTTCCGGTGAGTTACACACCGCCAGTAGGTTCTCACGAGTTGTTATAAGCGCATGGCGGGCTTTCCTGATGCTTTCCAGTTGAGATTGAGTCTGTGCTTTGTTTATTCTCATGAGTTTTACCTTTTCCACGTAACCAGAAAAGCCAGCAACCGTATCAAAACTGTCCTTCATTGCTTCAATACAAAGGCTGGTCGGCCCAGCATAGTTTTCTTGCAGAAAACGAACCCCTTGTCGCCAGTCCCGGTCTGCAGATTCATCAATAGACCCGTTAGACCCATTTGCATGTTTTGATCCAGCATGATTGAAAAGAGACGATGAACTCGGAATTGCCCGTAGTCGTCCAATGCATATCTGTATCGAATTTCTTAAGCTCACGACACTTTTACCACTCAAAACCGTGAAGGAAATCTGATTACAGAATTCTCTAATGATTTCCGAGAGACCGAGACTAATCTGGCTCAATTTTCGTGTTTCCGGGAAGCGAACAAGTGGATCACACGAAGTCACACTATCCAGATGGCCAGCTATATCCACCAGACAAGAATGAAAGGCTTTAGCAGTCATCGAATGACCAGTCTCAGGAAGAACAACAATATTGATAGCAAGGCTCAGAAGAATTCCAAACAGATATGGTATGCCATAATCCCAGGACTTTTTCCAATCGACATTGGCAGATATATCGACGGTTTCCATGAATATTATCGTAAACATGAAAGACAAAGTGAAATGATAGAAACGTATGAACATTGCTTGTATCCAAGAAGCAATAAATAAAGCGATAAGAAGACTAGCCGCATGGAAACCTCCATATCCATGTCGAGCAGGCTGTGTTGCGTAGGATAAGTACAACGCTAACGAAGACCACCCAAGACCAAACGCCTCACCGACCAGTGACAGAGCAGTGATTTCCAGTTGAGAACCAACAGAACGAGCAGGATGGTGGAACAGAACTGCAAACGGCAAAAAATAGCAGTATTTTCCGAGCCAATGTGAAGTCGGCCCGATCAAACATAGAATATAACCAATGAAGAACGCCAGAAAAGCCTTGACAACTTTCAATATTTCACGAGTATTATAATCTGTACCCAGGTTTCGGAGTGTCTGCGTCCAATTCCACTTCTTTGGCTCAGGTTCAGTGTACTCATGGCGTGCGGCATCTTGTCCTCGGACGGTTTTGACAAAGACCGCATCGAAATAGCCATCACGCAGCTCTTCAAGCCCATACGTTTTACGAATCTCTGTGTCTTCGCCCAGCAAGTTCGCCAGCCGGAAATTCAGGTACGACGCTTGCGGCCCAGTGGCCGATAAGGTATGATGGCCTGGGAGATTTCCGGAGCTCCATGGAGTCAATCGCTCTGGCGTATCTACATATTCAGGACTAGCGGCTGGAGTTTGGATACCGTAGGATCCTCTAAGTACACGAATAGAGCTGGAGCTGCCTGGTTGTGTCAATGGAGGCCGGGTATGGCCCTTGAGGACCGATGTACGCAGGCTCTCGGTACTGGGCTTTGCGGACAAATGGGTTTTTTCAGCGTTCTCGGGCAAATGGACTTTTTCAGTGTTCTCGGGTGTGTCTACCCTGTCAGAAGAACTTGCAAGATCATCTGCCTCGGAGTCTGAATACATGGTGGAAATGCTAGATGTGGATCAAGCGTCGATCATACGGCTCGATGGGATGATGTCAAGATTGACTTTTACCAATTTGAGACAAATCAATCAATGGTTCATCGATGTGGCGCAAAGGCGTGCATGATTACATTGTAAATAGGGTAAGCATGTGTTATTGTTTGGCCATTATCTGCACTATGCCGATAAATCCTTGCTAACTGTAGCTTCTTTCTTCAACGCGATTCCATGCTTTCGTACATGCAACTCATCCCGACTTGGCTGGAAATCGTCGTCCAAGTAGGTGAGAAATATAGGCGTAAAATATTCACAAAAACTGACTGCAACCAGCAAAAATGTCCATGAGATGGTTTAAATTTAAAGCGTTCATGGTTCTGTTTGGACAAGAGCTCAAGGTATGGAAATGGAGGTAGCAACACGAGAAACAGTCTAGCATTGAATTACCAATTAAGGTTTGTATTTAAAAGTTAGATGCATACAAACAGTTTAGCTGTAGATTAAGCAGTATTGGTCCTACTATTGTTTTCTGCTACTCTAAGATTGTACTTTACTGTTGAAGTACTCTACTCTCAATGTACTCTATCTCTGTATTAAAATTAATTATTTATAATTATTACTATTAATGCACTTTGTAATACCACGTTGATTAGCCCTGGTAAACTTTAACCGGACTGATAAGAGACTCCCTAGTCGGTTTCCTGAACGTCTTACGGTTCACCATTTCAACATCATCCTCCAGAGTGACAATGACATTTCGATCATTGCCAAATGCAAAATTATCAGCAGTGATTTGTGAGGTATATCGCTTAATCAGGTACGGCTCTTTGGCTCCTCGAAGGACCTTGTTCAGACTCCAACTGATAACATAGGGTCCGGAAGAAGTAACTAAAATACTCTCTTTCGTATCCAGCCCCGTGTTGAAATGGGCCTTGGTAAAACTCAACGGCTTTCCTGTTTCGTTCTGCATATAAGCAGCGTGCTGAGGGCTCACTTGTAGTCGTCTTGGTCGAGGCTTATCGTCTTTGGGAAAAGACTTCACAAACCCGCTGGTACCAGAGTTGTTTCCACTTTTAATATCGGTATCAATCAAAAGAAGATACGTTTTACAAGTGGCAAGGATCCATCTTCCATCAGCCGAAACATCGACGCCAATGACTGCATCACCAAGAGCAGGAATTCGCGTCTTGGCTCGTACACCCACTCGATCGTATAATCTGATTTCTCCCTTGTCAGAAGCAACTGCAATATTGCCGCCCTCCGTAGTAGAGAGAGCAGAAAACAAGAGCTTGCTCACATTTCTTAGAGCTGTATCTTCAACTATTTTATCATTGGGCAATCGAGGATCCATTCTGAACAGGCCGTTTTTCGATGTCGCCAAGAACGTCTGTTCTCCCGTTCTCTGGGCAAACTTATTTTCAGGTGCATATGCAGTGAGAGTAGCGTAAGGATCAGCCTGCCATTCTTCCACAACTTGTCCTCTTTCCAGATCCATCTTATAGAGTTTGTTATGCACAGAGGGATCCTGGAGAACCATTGCCCTGTCTTGCAAATGTAGCATGACTTTTTCCGGAGAAAATGTCTTTCCCTGCACATTCGAAATATCATTTATGGCAGTGGTGAATTCCAGGTTGTCCTCATCTGTCTGCTTGAATACACCGATAGCATTGCCCCTCACCACAAAAGACCGATCGTTGAACGTTCCAACAGCAAGTCTGCTATTCTTGCCTTTGGCATTAAAACTTGGAATGTCATCATGCTCTTCATCCTCATCGTATACCTCTTCTTGAGCGGTTCGGATATGTTCTGGTTCTTCCTCTTCCTCATCATTCAGAGGTACCTCATCAATTTCCATATCCTCAGAGTAGTCAGCATAGACCTCATCGAGATACCTCTGATCCGAAGCAGCAACATTTTTCCATGTCTGATTGTTCGCAGATTCCCAGGTTGCAATCTGATACGATTCACGGAACTCTCCAAGTTCACTCAAAGAAGACAGTTTCACAAGCCAGCTGAACAGTTGGCCATTTCCAGCGTCACAATTGAAAATGAAAGACAAATGCTCGTAATTGAAAACAGGGTTTGTAATTTCGGTAAGAGATATAGCCATGAGCTGTTTGCTGGATTTCGACACTTCCAATAGGTACTCAAAATTGCCCTCATTCACAATTCTAGCCAGCGCCTCACTGAACTGCTCAACGAACTCACCCGACGTAGGATCAAATAAATACACATAAGCAGGTCCGGAGAAAGTTTCAGTGCCACTGGCAAAATCAGAACCTATCGGAGAATCGGGGGTTCTGGACACGTCAGAGGGGTTAGGTGAATCTGAGACATTGTGCGTTTCTTCGGAACCAGACGTGCCAGTCACAACTTTTGAGGTATCCTGATCCTCGACAGTTTCTTCACCATCTTGGCCCTTGCTAATTTCGCCACCCATGTCCTTCCATTCATCGTCGCCGCTGGGACCCTTGAGGCCTCCAACTTTCTTTGGGGACGACAAGGGCGAACGGGGCTTCAAATCCTCAGTAGAGGTCACGGTTTTCACTAGATTATCCACGTCAGATTCTACTACGCTCAGAGAAAATTCGAACTCCTTGAGATCATCCTCGGTGCCCCGAAACTCCTTTTGATATTTGCGCTCGTACTGGCATTTCTTTGCGGTTTCGTCAAATTGGTCTAGCACCTTCGGCGAAACCGAGTCGTCACATACAAACTCAAATCCATCCTGAGGTTCTCCATACAAGTCCTTCCAGCACAGTACGATGCGACTGTCCCGTAAAGTGTAGCAGAGATGCAGAACTTCGTCAAGAAGAAATGAGTAATGATCCACTTTCTCGTCACCCTCCAAGGCAGAATCGTCTACAGGCTCTTCAAGATCAGCCTCACCTTCATCGTAGACTCTCTCAATGACCATTTCGTAATTGAAGGGGAATTGAGACGATTTCCTGATAGTGGCGATGGCATCGTTGAAAATGCACTCCTGAGCGGCCTTTGGAGAGCTGGCCGAGCGGGTCAAATAGAGCTGACCAGCAGGAATGACAGCAAGATCCTGCTTGGTGCTGCTTGAAAGAAAGCGCTTGAGAAAGTTCATCAAAAGCGCATGCAAAGAGTGGACAGTTAGGATGTTAAGTTTGAAAAACTGGAGTAAAAAAGTAAATAATAGTGGGTGGTGTTACCCGGGAGTCGTCACGTGGTCGTATCTGGTGAGTTATTGAGCGGAAGACAATATTTTCTTAGTAAATAAGTCATATAATGTCTGTTTAGCGCATGTATTTAAGTTTACTCATATCCAGTCTATCGAATATCTGTAGTCGGCAATGTAATTAATAGTTACCAGTAACTTACCACCAGATATGTATCTTAGATCAGATGTGCATAACTACTCAATGAATACATGCTGAATGTCAGAAATTTCTTAATTATTGGTTAAATTCGGAATTGCATCATCTAACTAAATCGATTAAAATCATTAAATATCTAGATAACTCGTTTAAAAGCCTTTTTAGGAAATTTTTTGAAAAATTTTAGAATGGTCGTTCAAATTTCAGTTTATACGCTATACAATTTGCATGCACATTATGAAGAAAAACGACACCAAAAAATGAAATTTAATAAATTATCGTTTTTATACAACCACATCTAATGAGCATTCATAAAATATATTTATTGTGGCCTAAATTAATTCAATTACGCGCTCAGAAACATGAAACACGGTGTGGGGTTTACTATATTTCTGTAATTTGACTCCTGAACTCTCTTTCACGCGTTTCGTGTACCGCACAACTTAACAACTTACACACAACTAAACGGCACAACTAGCGTTGTTTACTTTTTACTGAGCATTGCAATTCGCTTATATCAAGCATTTCACCCTCCTTACATCTCACTACAATGGCACGAACTAAAGTTCCTAAAGTCGTTAGAGACGGCAAAGTAAAGCCAGGCGTGCCTCATCCCGATGGCCGCGGCCGTACTGCATATTATTGTGCACATAGAGACTGTTCCCGCATTATCCACACGGAAGTTGGCCATGCAATTACGAGTACCGGCAATATCAACAACCATTGGACCAGACACCACGGAACAGTACCAGCGGCACCTGACCACGGTAGACAGCTGCAATTGACAGAGTATTATAGTACCACAAATAATACCACACATATGAGAAAGCTGATTATGGATCTTGTAGTAAAGCAGCGCTTGCCACTTTCTACAGTCGATTCCGAGCTTTTCAGACTTCTTCAACTATGCAAATCACTTGAGCCAATGTCACAACGTTCTCTGTCAGACATGATTCAGACGGATTTCAATATCAAGAAATCCGAAATTGTAGCAGAGCTTGGAAGATTGGTAAAAAACGGGGTTCGAATAGCCTTATCTACTGACTGTTGGAAGACTCGCGAGTACCAGGATTTCTTTGCCGTTACAGCCCATTTCATAGACGATAACTGGACGGTCCAGAGTCGTTTGCTGAGCCTCGTTAGAATGGCCGAGCCATTCGATGGTGACAGTCTTTCTGATTCTCTGTATCAGATAGCGTTGGATTATGGCATTGAAGAATCCTTGTTGTCAGTAACCCGTGATAATACTGCAATCAACAACTCAATGGTGGAAATGCTAGCGCAAAAACTCGAAAAAAAGCATGGAAAGAATTTCTCAAACACAGGAGGAAACATCCCTTGTATTGGGTATGTTATCAACCTCGTGGCTCGGGAACTGTTGGACGAAATCGGTTATAGTTTCCGTGACGAGGAGCTGGAGAGAGGCAGTAACGTATCCCCCATTGTAGTAGTGCGCAGGTATTTGGAGCTCTTCAGCGATCCAGCCTGTGAGGAAGAGCTTCGCAAAAAGTGTCAAGATTGTGGAATTCCATTCGTCGTCCTATTGAAAGAGATAAAAGCGAATTGGAAGTCAACATATGATATGCTTGAACGGGTCAAGATACTGAGAAAACCCATACAAGAAGTGATTTGCGAAGTGCCTTATAATTTAAGGAGATTGTATGATATGGATGAGTATGGGTGGCAGAAAATTGAGCATGTTTCGGCCTGCCTATCGGTGTTTGACAAAGCCTCCAAATCTTTACAGCGAGAAACTTATCCGACCATATCCATGGCAATGGAACAGTGTGACACTATGATACATAACTTGAGCTTGCAAAAGACCGCAGCAGAGGAGAATATCAATTTCGTTCTGGAAAGGGCGTGCGAAAATGCAATCGCCAAGCTGAGCAAGTATCTGGCCAAGAGGACAGCAGAGAGCGAAATGAAGTTGATACAGCGGCCAGAGTTAATGCAAGTTATTCTTTCTGGGGGTCCACGTAGGGATTATCTCTTTGAACGACTGGGAATAGAGAATGATGCCGCCGAACGACTGATCGAGGAGGTGGAGCGCTGGTATAGTGAAAAGAAGGAATTATATATGCTCATCCGCAGTTACGAAATGTCTGATTTAGATCAACATGAACAGCAACCGCGGGACCCCTCTGGTGATGTTTCTGACATGTTCTCTAAAGAGCTGTCCAATTTGAAGGAGCTACAGGTATCTTCAAAAGATGATGCATTGGAATATTGGAAGGCAAGACATCACAGGTATCCCACGATAGCACGTATTGCTCGTGATTACTTGTCTATTCCTGCTTCGTCTGCTGCAAGCGAGCGCGTGTTCCCTATTGACGATAATAATATTATTACGAAGAGGAGAGATGTATTTCCTGGCAGGGTCGCAAGAATGCTTTTCTGTTTGCATCACTGGAATTTTGGCACCAGTTTAGAAGAGCGAGAAGATTTTGACTGGGATGAAGTCAAGTCAGAGGAGGACGATTAGTTCGTACTTGAGTATGCGAAATTCGAAAGTATTAATAGTTTTATATAGTAATAATTATAAGGGGAAGTGCTGAGCACTTTGTGATAACTTTTTTGGCTTTTTTTACATTGACAGTTGTAACTGTGCCAGTTTAATCTTAGTTATCTTTTACCAACGCGACACACTGGATAGGCGAACAAATGTAGGAAAATTGCCATTTCCAATTTATGAGTATCAGAGCAATCAGTACTGTAATTATAATAATTCAACTCCAATTACAATCTGTCGAGAATAATACCGGTTTATTCCTTATATGGATCTTTGTTTTAATTTATACATCCACCTCAACCACTCTTAGCAAACCTAGCTAAAACTTATGTGCATGGTAAAAAGTTTCGTTATATGTGCTGAAAAGAAACTCCTGTTTAGAGGAATGTAGCGGTTTCCAGCCGAGCTCCTTCGCTCGCGTCGCCCTTGCACGAGAGTTTCCAGAAGCATAAGACTTTCCTTCACCAAAGATGGCATTCTGCTCTGCCTCTGTTACTGTGTTCTTGGCTTTTTTCTCAGAGGTGTAACCAAGGTCAATTAAGGCAAGCTGGATTTGATCCGTAACTTCCGAATAGGCAAACTCGTCGGCGTTTGCAAAATAAAAGCCGCCGTGCTTTCCAGGACTCTCCAATCCGGCCTTTAGCGTGAGCTCGTAGAAGTCAGCAAGATCATTCACGTTGATTTCAGTCCAAACGTTGAGTCCCTTGCCAACATTATAAGCCTGGCGGTTCTTAAGAGCAATACTAGTCAAATAAGGAACCTGGATGGAGAATATATGATCAGGACCGGTTCCCAGACCCCAGATCGTAGGAGGAGTTATGATAAACAGCTCAAACTTGGATTTATGCTGCTTGTAGTAGGATAGAAGCAGCACATCGACGTTTCGGTGCGGATTGGACTCGGGAATGGCATTGATTTGTTCCTCATTGGCATCGTCGTAGATTTCCTTAGCAGTGTGTAAGCCAAAGGCAGCATCGTAAAGAATATTTGTGCCGCTAGTATGGATAAAAACAGGGTGTTTTCCCGCAGCAATACTGGCATCGATTCCCTTCAAAACGGCCTTTGCAGCCCCCAAATGGTCACAATCAGCAGTATCGATGATAACGGTAGCGTTCTCAGCTTCCCGGGCAAGCAGATCCGAATCGTCCAACGTGCCTATCACTAGATCAATGCCGGATAGATCTCGCTCTTTGGCCCACGCAGCCACCTTGTCGGCCTTTGCTTTTGATCTCACCAATACTCTGAACGCGGCAGTAGCATTGGTTTGTTTGAAATAATGAACGGCCTTGGGCAGTACAGTTCCTCCAATATATCCCGTGGCCCCAGTGAAGAATACGGTATGAGTAGACATTATTTAATTTAGTAATTCCCTCGAAGGAAGAAGGGATGCACCTCTTATTTATATATTTACTAATCACAAAGCGGGGCAATCACGCAATTGGCTCGACTTGGATTGGAAATTCTTTGTAATCAGCAAGTGGTTGATCGCTGGGATTATTTCCTGTTAAGGCAGGTAACCCTAACGGCTTTTCCGATGGCGATGAGCAAGCTGGAAAGGAAGAATAAACGAATGAAGAACTATAGGAGCGAAATGTGAAACTCTAAGTAGAGCTGTAGAACTGCTGAGTGATTAGATATAAATTGTAGTATAAATAGTTAGGTGCTATGCCATGCCCCAATTCTCCACCCTCTATCTGCCAATCCTCTACTTCGCAACCTGTTCAGGATCCCAGTAGCGTCCTCCACGACCATCTTGTTCCAATTGGCTCATCTCTTCGCCTATCCAAGTGTGCATTCTGTTCTGTACAAAATGCTGCTCGTCCCAGTCTTGATCTAGTAGTAGTTCGGAGCCTGCAACCCATATATAAACATTGGCTTCTACGGGACTCCCTAAGTCGAGATCTTCTACAGACAACGTTTTTCTAATGTATTCATCGCCTTCGAACACATCGAGTTTCTCCAACTCTTGCCTAGTTAATCCGTAAGCTACCGATCCGTGGACCACGTGACCGGATTCTTGCACGACTGCCGGATAATCCAGTCCTTTCAAGGCATGTCGCCGATGATCTGGAAGCAGAGATTTATGTACAGTTACGGGATGATTAGCAGGAAACTCTTTCAAGCCTGTTAGGACTCTAGCCAGTACAGATGGGCTCATTAGAGTGCCGTAGCTTCCATTAGAGATATGAACAGAACCGAGTAGAACAGCAGTAACATGCACGAACATGCACCATAACACATAAAACCAACTATTACCTACAAGAAAAAAACATGGGTCTCCTCATGAGACATGTTACAGGTGCCTGGTTGTGCAATTGACCAAAAGCGTTGATTATCTTTTTCATCTTTTTTACGCTGCCCACGTGACCCTCCCACCATCTCAAATTTCTCCTCCAGCCCAATTCTTCCTTTCTTTCTCCTCAGCCATGGGTGTTCCAGCATTTTTCCGATGGCTCAGCAGGAAATACCCCAAAATCATCAGCGAGGTGATCGAGGAACACGGCCAGTGGGTGGACGGCCAGGAGATACCCGCTGATTATACGAGTCCGAACCCCAATGGAGAGCTCGATAACCTCTACCTTGACATGAACGGCATTGTACATCCCTGTACGCACCCAGAGGGACGGCCAGCGCCCGAGACGGAGGACGACATGATGCTGGAGGTGTTCAAGTATACAGATCGGGTTGTGCGTATGGCACGGCCCAGAAAAGTGCTCATGATAGCAGTCGACGGCGTAGCGCCGCGAGCAAAGATGAACCAGCAGCGCAGCAGGCGGTTTCGGTCGGCACTTGATGCCAAAATAGCGTCAAAGGCGAAGCAAGACGCTATTGAGGATGCTGAGGCCCGTGGCCAGGTCATTGACGACGCCATTAAAGATAAGAAGCACTGGGATTCCAATGTGATCACGCCCGGAACGCCTTTCATGGATATCCTAGCCAAGAGTCTGCGGTATTGGGTTGCATACAAGCTGAATAACGATCCTGGGTGGAAAGATCTCAAAGTCATTATCTCCGATGCTACCGTTCCTGGCGAGGGAGAGCATAAAATCATGAATTTCATACGCAGCCAGCGCTGCGATCCTTCTCACGACCCGAATACTACCCATTGCATGTATGGCCTTGATGCAGATCTAATTTTCCTTGGCCTCGCAACTCACGAACCGCATTTTCGTATTCTGCGCGAAGATGTCTTTGCTCAAGATAACAAAAAACGCGGTAAAAACTTGAACGTACTTGATCAGCATCGAGCCGAACTGGAAGCTCAGGTTGAGGGTGAGCAGGAATCCAAAAAGTCATTCATTTGGCTACACGTGGATATTTTGAGGCAATATTTGGAAGTAGAACTCAATGTTCCGCGCCTCCCATTTCCCTTTGATTTTGAAAGAGCACTTGATGACTGGGTATTCATGTGTTTTTTTGTTGGAAATGATTTCCTTCCGCATCTGCCTTCGCTGGATGTTCGAGATAATGGAATAGATCTTTTATTCGGCTTATGGAAGCAGAACCTAGCACGCATGGGTGGTTTTATGACTTGCGATGGTAATGTTAATCTTGCAAGGGTGGAAGTTCTAGCTCAAGCTCTGGGTCAGCAGGAGGCTAACATATTTCGAAAGCGTCGAAATCAGGAGGTTAGACGACTGGAAAATGAGAAACGGCGAAGGGAAGAGAGACAGCAATCCCGTCGGCCTGGAGTAAGGGGCGGCCCTGAAGCTCCAGTCGCCCTCAGTAAGAATCGAGGAGAAAGGGCACCTGTAAATCCTCTGGAAAACATGCCACTCTATACTGCTGGTGGTGAAAGTATCGGAGAAACCCACATGTCTAACTCCGATCTCGTTGCAAACAGAAACGCTATTACTATGGCAAACATGGCCAATAAGACGGCTGCCGAGGCTATTAAGGCCCAGATGTTGAATGCAGGCGTTAGCGTGGAGGATACAGAGGCAAATAAAACTGAGGAATCGTCGCCGCGTGACTCGGAGCAAGATACCACTGACGATACCACGGGCGCCGAGACAAGCTGGAATGGCGATGGATCAAGCATTAACAATGGGCAAACAGGCTCGAAACGAAAGGCCGAGACACAGCTTACCAAGGCTTCTAATGGAGCCAATAATGATGATTTCGACGAACCTGAGGATAACATAAGACTGTGGGAACCTGGTTATCGCGATCGGTATTATCAGAACAAGTTCCACGTTCCACCAAACGATGATGATTTCCGAAAGAACGTGGTCACAAAGTACGTCGAAGGTATTTGTTGGACTTTGCTGTATTATTATCAGGGTTGTCCTTCATGGAAATGGTTTTATCCTTATCATTATGCGCCATTTGCGTCGGATTTCAAAGACTTGGCTGATATAAAGATCGAGTTTGACAAAAGCACCCCTTTCAAACCGTATGAACAGCTGATGAGTGTGATGCCGGCTACTTCAGGGCATACACTTCCAGCGCTCTTCAGGCCGCTCATGTCTGATGCGGATTCCGATATTATCGACTTTTATCCGGAAGAATTCCCTATTGATATGAATGGAAAGAAAATGTCATGGCAAGGAGTCGCCTTGCTGCCTTTTATTGATGAAAAGCGACTGCTTGCTGCTGTCCAAGAGATTTATCCTAAACTCACAGAGGAAGAGGATGCTCGCAATCGTTTAAAAGAAGACATTCTCATGGTTAATACCAATAACAAATTGGCTACGTCTCTGAAGCCTGTTTATTCTAAGGAACATGGAGAAGTAATATTTGGTTCATATGCTGGTAATGGATTGGCCGGCATTGCTGATCAAGAGCCTGGATATAAACCGGGATCTGATTGCCCTTTCCCACTCAAGGAAGGTCAAGATATATGGCCGGACATTGTGGACAACTGCAGCTTAACTGTTCGATATGCCATGCCAGTCTTTGAAGGGTTTCATAATAAGAGCATGCTATTAGGAGGAGTAGTGCTCAAAGAGTCTGTTTTAACGTACGAAGATAAAGAAGCGGTTCGCAATGGGGGAAGAAGAGACCAACGGTATGGCAATGGCGGTTACGGTGGATATGGAAATTCTGATGGACGCATTGCCCCCAAACAGGAGAGACCAGGGGGATATCGATATTTTGTGAAACATGATGGGCAGTTTCATGGAACTGGGAGGCAAGGAGATCACCAGAATGGTGGATATAATAGGGGACACAATCAAGGAGAATATAGACAGGGTGGCTACAATCGTGGAGGTTATGGTCAATATGGGCAAGGTGGCTATAGTAACCAGTACAACCAAGGGGGATATAACCAGGGAGGGTACCAGTACAGCCAGGGTCATCAGTATAACCAGGGGGGATACAGCCAGGGAGGCTATTCAAGCTATGGAAGCTATAACCAAGAAGCGCATCCCAATGGCAGGTATTCTAGCTATCAAGGCGGGCATTCCAACTATCAAGGAGGGCATTCTAACTATCAAGGAGGGCATTCCAATTATCATGGCCAAGGGAATCACACCTCGGGCCAAATTCCACCGCCATCTCGTTCTGGACAGTATGGGTCTCGCGGCGGGTTCTCATATAAGTAATGTGGTTTATGCGTGCCTAATGATAAATATTCCTGTTTGTCATTGAGTTAGCAGGAGCGGATCTCGAAAAGGCGCTGTGTAAATATGTTCGTGGCAAGAAGGAGCTCATGCATGTATTAAAACGATGTTAATGCATTTCAGGAATGTTTCAGCAAACAAAATGGCATTTTGAACATCAACGACCGAAGGCGTTGAATAAATATTTAACGCTAAGCAAAGTTTTGCAGTAAAACTTAGTCCAATTACGGTAATTATCGGTTTTTCTAAGTCACTAGTACGGCTATATTTTTTCCCCCGAAAATACCATAATTTAAATTCCACAAAAACTTTAAACTCCAAATTCAGCAACTTCTCATAATGTTTCAAATTGCGTGTTTAAAAGTCGCTAAAAACGGTTCATATTTTTATCTTTTACCAAATATATAATTGCAGTCATCTGCTTTACAGCTAGCCTACGAGAGCTACTAGCTGCCCCTGCTAAATTGCAAAAAAATCTCGCAATCCATTATGGCTCAGACATCTGATGAAGAAGTCGCTTTGTTGAGCGAAGAAATCAAAGCTATTGCGAATACACCTCTTTCATTTGACCAACCGCTACTTGAGTCGCTGAAGGAAATAAGAGAGAAGTTGCAGCGCAATGAATTGACACCGAGAGGTACGTGAATGAAAAAAAGATGGTTACTTATCAAACTAACAGAATGATAGTTAAAGAGTGTCTTTTTACTCTTCTAGAAGTGTTTCACACCAACCCAGCCTCGGAAGTGCTCCAAGCACGAGGCATGTACAAATCTGCAGGCATCGACAGATCGCTGTGGGAGCAGCTTGTCTTATTACTCTCTAACATTGCCAATGACGCAATTGATTGCATCATATTTGTTCCTCTGGTCGAAACACTTCTTGAAGATTTCTGTGATAATGATATATGGATATGCGTTATCAACCTGACCATACAGGCTGAAAAGCTGTCTGATAAAGAAATTGAAAGCATAAATGAAAATCCTTTAGTATTCGAAGAAAGAAGCTTGCAGTTAATTGAAGAGTTGAGACAAAAATTGGAAGAGCACGGATTTACGCCAGACGGTAAGTGGACCAACCAGTAGTTACACCCAGCTAACACGCGAAGACTTTCTTGATGTAAAATGCTCGTTTTTCAGTTTACTGTTCAATCCTGCTGCTGAAACATTCAGGTCGCGAATTAGCGAGAAAAGACTCATTGACGATCTTTGGTTATTGAGCGAGCTCATGTATTTAGAACAGGATAATCTTGTCAAGTTTTTTCCCCCATTAGAGGCCGTACTCAACGGATGCTCTGATAACGATATATGGATTGCGCTGATTAAAGTGGTGGTACAGTCTTTAGGCGCGGGGTCGGCCCAATTAAACACACCTCAGACTGTTGTGCCATCTTCCTGGTGCTCCTACAGTTCGCGAGCTCGTCTGAGAGCTGAGTTAGAGGACTGTACTTACCTTAACGTAGAAGGATTTTTTGAAAAATATTTTGAGGCCGGCAAGGATGCCAGTGACGAGAGAAAGTCTTGGGTGCAGAGGTCCAAGGATATATCTCAGTCAGCATCAAAACGCAAGGGTTTTTCGCAACTAGTTTCAAATCAGCTTACTGAAACCAGTTTTTGGAAATGGTGGCGAGTCTTTCAAGCAGAGTATCTCACGGATTCAAAAAGTGCCTTCTTTAGAACGAAGGACGACGCCAGCGAATTGACTGACGTGTGTTACAAGGTCTCCATTGACTTAATGGTTAAGGATAGCAAGGAAACGGCCATACCGCCGCATAGCTGGAGTAAAATTTTTGTAGTTGGCCTTTTCACCGATTCAACTGACCTTCCTGAATTCCTTGATCTAGCTCTCTGTGCCCGAACTGTCTTCGAGGCGCAACCTCTGCGCAGATTCGCTCACGGATTCATTCTGGACGGTAATATTATGCAGCTACATTGCTTTGATAGGTCTGGAGCTTTTGCAGCAAAGCCATTTTACATCGACGAAAACCCCGAACAGTTTATTCGGGTGCTGTGCGGCTATTGTTTAATGGATCGCGCCGAACTGGGTGCCGAGAGATACGAGATACACCGCACAGCGAGTATGGCGGAAATCACAGGAGAAGAAGGAGATTTGGTGACAATTCACCCTTATCCGTATGTCTTTCCGATAAGAGCGATTGTCGGGCGTCGTACAGTCTGCTACTGTACATACGACGGGCCATGGATTGTCAAATTCGCATGGCAGCCTGCCAACAAATTCTTCTCGGAAGCCAAATTGCTGGAAATAGCCAATGCACGGAACGTCCGTGGAGTTCCGAAGATTGAATGCTCAGGGCCGATTACAACGACCAGTGCAATGCGCCGTGGCTTGTCATTCACAGAGAAAAGGAGGGGCGATGGCTGGGATGACGACTCCAATAGCAGTACAGGCGGATCGTCAAGATCGGGTAAGGATAGCTATATTGACCGGGAGCTGCGCTTCCTTGTTACGAGACCAGTTGGTAGACCGCTCGAAGGTGCTATGTCCGCCTTGGAGCTACTGGAAGCTATCCGCGATGCCATTGTCGCTCATCGCTCCCTTTTCATTGACGGCAATATCTTGCATCGCGATATCTCGATAGGGAACATCATCATCACCAAGCCAGAAGACAATGATGGTCTGAAAGGCGGCCTAATTGATTTAGAATTTAGCACGTTACTTGATGATGGCGGGCAGCAAGTTTCCACCGACCTTGAGTTTAAGATCGGTACAGTGCCGTATATGGCCATGGAACTGCTAGAAAGTGCAGCAGAGGCTCAGCAGAAGGGCAATACAGAGCGAGATCACCTGTTAAAGTTGACTGTTAAGCATACATATCGGCATGACCTCGAGTCTTTTTTCTATGTCTTGTTGGATATTTGCATCTACCAAGGCTGGCCAAAGGGCGTTGAACCAAGAGATGGATTGCGGTTATGGCGAGAAGGCTCATATCAGTCAATATGTTGGAAAAAAGGCGTTGCCATATCACCGGATTCATTTGGGCCGTTCATCCTTTCCCGTTTTTCTCCAACGTTTAAGCCACTGGAAGACTTTGCACTAGCTTGGAGAGCCATACTTTTCGGCACAAATGAAGAACCGTTGATAACAACTCCACAACAGGACCCAAGTATTCTTTACGATGACATTCTCAGCAACTTTAATGTGGCGATAGCCAAGTTACAAGATGAAGAAACGTGAGAAATCAGAGGTAGCGAGCGGGAGTTATTCGGCTAATTGGTACAACTATGCAGGTTCCCTGGCACATATCCAAGCCATCAACCTCGCGATCTATTCAATCTCTAGTTGCTTGGCTGCTTTGACACAAAAAACATTCGGTAACATGGACACTGTAATAGTGCAATTAAATACAATGTAGTATGCAATTATGTACAATTTCCAAGCATCGACGTTGCATGTGAATTGCAGCTGATCATGCATAATGCCATCAATAGACGCAGGTTAACTCGTGCGTGCTGACGTCAACTGATCTCATCTAGATTCCATAAATAGACGCTTAAGCTAGAATGCGCATTCCACCAGCATTCACATATATTCTCAAGTCCGCCAAGAAACCCTTTTGGTCGTGCAGCCCACGGTTTGAGCAATGAAACGGAGCTTAACGCCGGGGTTGATGCCCTAAAACGGCATATCACGTGACCGGTCTTAATCTGATCTGCAAGAAATGCACACATCGCGTACAATAAATTAACCTTCCTACCCATATCTAGTCATATTTCCGTGCCATATAGGGCGTATCCACCCGTTAAGCCGCAAAACTGCCGCCGTTGTGGAACTCGCCCCCTTTCTGAGACACATGCTCTTGATTGATAATCGCAGCACTTTCGACCTCTAATCAGCAACTGAACCCCTAGATGACCATCACTGACGAGCGGTTGCCCCCGGAGGGTTCCAAAGTATGGACTACTTTGATAACCAATACGAAATATTTGACCGGGCTGTTTACGCTCGAGTACTCGCTGCGCAGATGCGGATCAAAGTTCCCTCTCGTGGTGCTGTATACCGATTCGTTCGAGCCCGAGGGCCATGCTGCACTGGATCGCCGTGGATTGTACAAGAAACGAATTGAATATTTGCTGCCGAAAGCCCATAAAGATTACTCGCAGGAAGCCCGCTTCTACGACTGCTGGTCCAAGCTCCAGCCCTTCTCGCTGTCTGAGTTTAGCCGAGTCGTCCAGTTGGACTCCGATATGGTGGTTTTGCGCAACATGGACGAGCTCATGAGCTTGCCTCTCAATGGAAAAACGGGTGTTTTTGCCGCCTCGCACGCCTGTGTTTGCAATCCTTACAAGAAGCCGCATTATCCTGCCGATTGGCAGCCAGGCAATTGTGCGTATACAGATTATACCACTGTTGATCCGGCAGCGCTGCTGCTTGCAGACGAGCACGAGCACGTTCTGGGGCCCAGCAGCAACACGGGATTGGGCATATGTAACGGAGGGCTTCAGGTAGTTGATCCAAAGCCGGAATTGTACAACAAGATTGTTCGAGCGTTGGCCGACCCATCAATGACGAACAATTACGAGTTTGCCGACCAGTCTTTACTTTCGGACGTTTTTGAGGGCTGCTGGGTTCCGTTGAGCTACAAATATAATGCTTTGAAAACACTTAAAGTCATTCATTCGGACATTTGGAAGGACGAAGAGGTCAAGAACGTCCATTACATTCTCAACCTCAAGCCCTGGGACGTCAGGCACCTTCCTGATCGAAACGATCACGATGATACCAATACTTTTTGTTTCTGGTTCGACGTCGATGATGAGCGGCTTGAGGTTGAGCGGAAAAACGGGATTGATGATGGATTTTAAATGCGATATCTAGACTTACCAGGAGTATTGAACAAGAGCCGAGAGATATAAAGGTATATCAAATAACTCAGGAGATATAGGGATCGGTATGAGAAGACTACTGATATCATATTCTCGACGACAGATAAATAAGACTATTCGACAAGCTGTCGGACCGACAGTGATTTTGTATACACCTGCATTCTACCCGAATCCGTGTTCAAAATATATTCAGATGATTCAATAATGCTGTTATTTTTTCAGCAACTTACCCGGGTAGACCTTCGATCTCTAGCTCGTCGTCCGAAGAGACTGCTTTTGGTTTCTTCAAGTTTACGTTTCTTGCGTCGTTTTTGCGTATATGCACGTCGATTGCCGAAGATCTAGTTATCTGTTTGGTAGGATCAAATCCCAACTTGCGCACCTGCTTAGGCGTGAAGAGACGCTCCTTTCGAAGATACGCAGCTTCAGGTCGTTCCGCCAGTCGTGCCCGGATGGCCTCCTCTTTCTCGTAGGCAGCCTCTTTTTTCTTTCTACGAGCCTCGCCCATTTCTGGCGACTCGTCTTCGTCAAAGAATGCTGGTGGAATATGAGCCGGAGCAGTGTTTTCAGGACCTGCTCCTTTATTTTCAACAGCCAGCCTTGTAGAATCAGCCCCTTGTATGAATAACTGTTTTTTGCCTCTCTTTTTAGGCGAATGAAGAACCGAGCCTGCCGAATTGAACTCCATTCGATTCTGGCCAGCCCGTCTCATACCTAGAGATAAGTGATACTCGCAGGTTAGTGCTTTAGAAGAATCAACCCAATTCGAACACTGCGCATTCTTCGAGTTGAAAGCAGTGCATCTCCCTAAATGGGCAGATCTTCCAATTTCCAGAATACAAGCGCCAGACTCCGATAGTGAAAGGCCTATAGTGGACATGCCGTTTTCCTGTGTCTTGTATATAGTAGGATTCAATATAGCAATGAGGGCGCCTTGCCTGATTTTCCAAAAGGCCTCAAAAGCGTCCCTATGAAGAGCTAGGCTGATGTCTGTTTGCAAGTCGGTGAGCGTGAATATCACATACTTGGTGTTAGCTCTGCTCATTTTGACCGAGCTTTTATCAGCAACAATGCCCCAAACCACGTAATTCGGATATTTGAGAGGCTCAAAATTAGGAGGATACACCTTAGCGTAAACGCTACTGATAGAAAGAAGCTTTTTTTCGTGAAGTTCGGATTCAAGGGCCCCGTGCTCCAGATATCTATGGGAAATATGGACGTTTGAGAACGGCTCGACCGAAATATCTCCGGCTGTTTCCCTTCGATCTGCAGAGCCGATCCGTGAGCTTGTTTTGAAAGCAGTAACACGGCCCTTTCGGAGATTGTCCTGCCGGTCTGCCTGTTCTTGATGTAATCGGATTCGGTCCAGGAAAGTTGAAGAGTTGGCCCTGCTTGCCGCTTTTGTCCGTTTCAGCCTGCCATCACGAGAAGTTTCGTGCTTTTCGCCCTTATTAAGCGATATGTCTGATGCTTTGCGTTTGTCGATTCCTAGAGCGACGCGCGTCGGTACTTTTGGCTTCTCGGGAGATTTCGCCTGTTTAGTCGGCGACCCCGGTACAAGAATGGAAGAATTGAATGCCGACTCGGAGTCGATTTGTGCAAGCTCTGATTTTTGAGCATTTTTGCATTCGGATTCAGCTTGAAGTTGTTTCTTAAGCTGCTCGAGCTCGCGCTCCTTTCTCTTGATTTTTTCACGAACGTTCATTTAGAACACATTTGGTATAAAATAGTTGTAAGTGCAGAAAAAAAACTTCTGCAGCAATATACGACCAGTATGGACGGTAATACAGACTAATGCAGTTGATCTGGAGCAGAAAAGGAAGTGGGGGATGATCACGTGGTGGATTCTCATTCATAACCGCCGCCAGCATTCAACTACTCATTTAACCATCTGTTAGTTCATTAATATTACCAAGTAATTAACTACGTCATATCCGACTATCCATAGATCGATTGCTCTCGGCTACAAATGATGGCAATGTTTGCCGTCACTCGTACGCTATGTAACGCAGGCATATTTTATGGCTGGCACATAAGACAACGGGGCTGCCCAGATGTGCGATCTACTTGAACTATATCGTGACTTTTACGGCTCTCCGACTATTGCTTAGTAGTAGGGGCCTCTATTATTTATCACTCAAAATATCATTTATGCAGCTAAACACGTAGATCAGGATGTTGGACCCCAAATCGGTGGTGTACTGTTCATTTTGAGGTATGAGACAAAGGTGAAACGAGCAAAAGTTTAAAAAAAACTGCATATGTTGAGGGCAATGCTCGATTAGGATAAAATGCAAAGAGGGGAAAAACACCCAAAAATCCGCAAACCCCACTGGTGTCGTGGATCAATATAGTGAACTACTGCGATGAACATTCTTGCAGACACCTGCAGCGTAAGGAAGTCTCACAATGTCAGTCTCTAATATCAATTATTCCGCTTTCCAATAAAGGTACTGCATAGTGCTTTTAAATTATATCTAACATGTCCACAAATAACAAATGGGGTGGTGCCATGCAGTTGACTGGTTTAACAAACTATTTTGGGAGTGGCCATACCGAATCCTCATTTTACATGTTTATAAATACGCGTCATTCTGGCGTGGTTTCTCCACTAACACATGCAATATCCATTTTTAATTGAATATTATTCATACGTAACATAATAGATCATGGCGGAATCATCTAGGAGTGCAGCCGAACGCTCTGACCAACAAGTTCAACTTTCTGCCGCTGAAAAAGAGACTATCAGGAGGAACCCTCTCAGTTTTGATAAACCATTGCTGGACTCATTAGATGGCATTAGAGAAGCATTATCTAATAAGCAACTAGGCTCTGAAGGTAAGTTGTAAGAGCAAGTAAAATTGTTTTCGAATCTAACCAGCTAGTGGTTAGAAATGCGCTTTTGCAGCTATTCGTACGACTCAGTGGAAATCTTGCATCAAACGAGCTCCCTTCACGCGTCAACCCGCACATGGTAATAAAAGACTTTGGGCTGATATCAAGCAAGGTTATGTCAATGGAGGTTGCTGATCCTGCAATGTTTCTTCCCCTAATCGATGCCATTCTTGATCGATTTAACGGGAAATCCACCACACAATCTACAAGGAGGGCTACCAGATCTACCAAGGCATCTATAGACCAGGATATATGGATCTCCGTTATCAAGTTGACTAAGAATGTCAAAATACAAGTTGTTCTACCTGCGACACCTCTACGGAAACATGTCGTTGCTGCGACGACGTATGCAACTCCAGTTAAACCGAGCTCCAACTCACTACGAAAGAATGCGAGTATCAAGGACGTTGAGGATATGCTTTTTGTCGAGATAAAGAGCTGCACCCATCGAAATGTACCTGGTTTTTTTGAGAAACATTTCAACCCCAACAATTGGAAGGAAGAACATCGGCTCATGTATGAAAAAATTTTGGAAGATCATGTTGAAGGGCGGTGGAGAACCTTTCCAGAAAATACTGGAGAGAAGGAGATACGGGAGTGGTGGCTTGATTTGGAAGAGCGTTATTTACCAGGTGCGCCAAATACACTCTGCTGTACCGAGAACTACAAGAAATTCAAGGACAGCAAGGGACAGGTTGACTTTTATTTTCAAAAATCATCGGTGGACAAAGAGGATGTTCGTTTTAATACCGTTCTTGTCGTGGGAGAGCACAAAACTACGTACAAGCAGGGTGAAATTAAGGGTTACCTGCTACAGCTGGCGAGGCATGTACGTAGCGTTTTTACGTCACAGCCACTGCGCTACTTTGTCCACGGATTTATCATTAGAGGCTCGGTGCTGGAACTGTGGGTTTTTGATCGTTCGGGTCCCTATAGTTCAGGCAAGTTTGACGTTAATGAAGAGCCGAAGAAATTTGCTAAAGCACTTGTCGGGTACTATACTATGGATGACAGAGCAATGGGCAGTAATTTCCCGACTATATCCGATGAACGGGGAGATCATATAAAAGTGATAGATGCTGATGACAAGGTAAAGGAAATCCGGTT
>JAJMJF010000047.1:0-68079 GCA_030563415.1 Casaregolazyma lundiana
TGTCTCTGCGAACTTAGTTCAGGACAATAAACAGATTATGATGATGATGATGATGGTGCTCCCGGCCGATCTGCAAATATACTTCCCAAATCAGCTTTTGGCAAGTGCAAGCCCTGCTAGCTCAATCGGTAGAGCGTGTGACTCTTAAAACCTTTGAGGATAAAAGTCATCACAAGGTTGCGGGTTCGACCCCCGCGTGGGGCTTATTTTTTTTTTTTCATTTAATTCATTTATTTTGAATATTGTTGTGTTTGAAGATTGAATAAAAATGCGGAATATTTACACTTCGTCTATTAATTTTGCCCAACTGTGTGAGTACAAGGCATGCAAGGTCGGTGCGGACCATGCAGGAGATCCTTACCTTTCAACAGCTGGAACTTCTTTCAGCTCGGGCGATGATAGAATTCATAACTTCCAAGTGATTTAATGCCCGACTCGCGAATTTGCTCCAGTATTTTTTGCTTGTCCTTATCTGGAGAAGTCTTTTCCAAATCGTACAACGTGAATAAATTGAACAAGACAGTATGGTCTATACATCCATTTTTCACAAGTGCCTCTAGTTCTTCTCGCGACTCAGATAAATGGCCCTGATGCAGTTTGACGAGTGCAAGATTGTTTTCAGAGGATGATTGAAGTTCTTCGTCAGCCAACGAAGACAGGCTTCTATCAGCATTCGTCCAATCGCCATCAGCTATAGAACAAAGAGCTTCATGAAAGGCAATTCGAGACTCAGCAGAAGCCGGGCTGGCGGTAAACCATTTACGTGCGGATAAAGTATCACCCATCTGTAGATATACCGATGCAGTCATTGATGCAATAAGATTCAAAATGCTACTGTTATCTGTAGCTTTCTGCAATTCGGCACTTGCATACATGGCTTGAAGATGATCAACGGCTGAAACAAATTCCTTCATGCCGACGAGCATAGTGGCCACGGCCAGTCCTAGATGCTGGATGCGCGTGCACCATTCCTCACGCGCCTCAGGGTCCTTTTGCGCTTCTAGAGCCGCTTCACGACGCAGCGCATAATATTTGTTAAGGCCGATCTGATTGTTTCCTCGCGACTGAAGAGGAATTATGAATACCCTTAGGTTCCACGGAACAATGCATTTATCATTACTGTCTCGCCACTGCGGATCGCTCAGATCACCGAGAATAGCGGATTCCTCTCTAGCAATCGGCAGAAGTCCCGATAGTGTTAAGCATGACAAGCGTGTATGCCATAGACTGAATATTGCCTTGAGGTCGGACTTGTCCTGTAAACTTGCTAAATCTTTCTGGGCTCTTTTGGCCGCTTGTAAAAAGAATCGGTTATCTACCAAACCTTGTAAATCGAGATCTTCCAGTGAATCCTCTGATACGCTGAAAGAGCTCGGAATTGGCTATAAAACCAGTCAGAATAGGCTCATTGGACATGGCACAGTTAGGTACTTACAACATTAGGAAGACTGCGGAATGATCTTTCATTCGTTAAAAGATTCACATCTGTAGCGGACTGACTTAATTGAAGTTAATAATAATGCCTGCTTTCACAGCTGTATCAACTTACACTGCGGCCATGGTTGTGTATGTCGGGAGTTGGAGATTAGTGGAAGAGGTCGCGGCGATCTATAGATGCCGATAGCACGCCGCCTGATCAATAAATGGGGGATATTTTTGCAGGAAAAGCTTGAAAAATCGATAATAACAACATTAATTGTAAAAATAACGCGAAAAACGGCCTTTTTGCGAAAGCACGATTACTGCCTAAATAATGCTAAAAACCGGCTACTAACAACGAAATCGGCAATAGTTTAGTGGCTAGAATTTCCGCCTGTCAAGCTTTATAAGCAGCGCGCGGGGGACCGGGGTTCAATTCCCCGTTGCCGAGTTTTTTTTTGCATGTAGTACTGAAAAGCAGTTAGTAATATATGAGTCAAATGGCTATGGATCAAATTGTATTATTGTTAGAGTATAACAAGCTGTTCAATATGGTTTAGGTTTGATTAAGGAGGTTTGCCGTCAGTGCCAGCATGATCATCGGATTCTACACAATACGAAACTATTGTCTCAGATAAGATACTGTCGTAATTACTTTATACTGCGCTGTAATAAAGAATAGATACAGATACAACGAAAACACAGTTTGGATATGCAGCAAATAGCACTAGATAGCTGAAACATGATTAGCGCACCCCTGGCTTATACATTTACAGAATCCGATTGGCCCATAGCTTGAACAATCCAAAGAAATAATGATATTTCAAATATAAAAATGCAATAACTATTAATTAATAAACTTTTGATGCTGCTTGACACCATCTTTTTTTTATGCTTCCTGTTACCATAAAACTTAGCTTGCCTCCAGGATGCAGCCAGTAAGGAACGCTTCCAACAAATATACACCGGAGCACAGTGTAGCTCCATTTCACTTTTTCCTGTTCATTTGAACTATAATGATAATGCGTGAGGTACCAGGTTGTCTTTCCCGACGATGGCGGCCTAGACCTGGATAGGGTCTTGCATGTAGTATTCGTTTGTACTGGTCTTATACTGCTCCAAATCACAAATATCGAATACAACCTTTACGGTCAGACTGCAACTTGGGCAGGTGGCGATGTCAGTGGTTCCGTCCAGAAGATCATCAACGGTGACCTGGAACCGGTCGCCGCAAGGGCACGGATAGTAAAGGACACCGAGCCCATCATCAAAAGTCATGTCCTCGATCTCGACCTCGTCGTACCAAGACATTGTTGTACGTTTCCAGTAGTCGTTGTTCGACTTGTTGAAGGAGTAGGCGTCCAGATGTTGCAGCTATATATGTATGCCGGTTTGGGGGTTAAAAAAAATGACAATGCACCCAATACGGCAATTATAGAAAATTATTCCCGGCAGTGCGATCGATGGCAGCTGTGCAACCAGGACAAGCAACCTAACAGATTTAAATGGGAAGCCGTGTATTAAACATGCATATATTGCACGAATCGGATCAATAAGCTGAATAGTTTCTTTGTCTATAGTTGGATCGGTGTGCGGAGTTTCGCAATCCTCTCCTAATATTCCTGCACCTCCTGTAGATCTTTTTCCGCACCGGGGTGTACCAGATCGGGCGATCATTCTGGCCAGCCAGCGGCAGGGTATTAGCACATGGGCGGAGTAAGATGTATTGAATGTGGAATAGATTAATTACTGCCAGAGAGCTATTTGGTTATATAGTTTGAGCAGGGGTTTACCCGTTGCTGTTTATTGACAATGGCATAAGGGAATATGCAACAGGGATATGCGATGGCCAAATCGAGCTATTGTTGACGACGGCCCGATCTGGCACACCCCAAACCGGAAGTTTAAAAAATATCTTAAACAAATCGTAAGGAGTCACAGGAGCCAATGCCGCATGACAAGATCTGAGATCTATTATTTGGGGCGAATACGATAGGCTGGTTGGGTTATTTGCCCATTGGCACAGCAAGGGTGCAGTAAACTTAACAATAATGATATACTCTCACATATGTACTAGCAATAGAGCTGTATCCAAGCAATACTATATTTAAACAACGCTACTCACCTTTTGAATAATCGCAGTAGTAGCCTGTCCACCGCCATTGCATATAGAGGCCACTCCATACTCGCCCTCCTTGAGGTTGTGGATCAGAGTGACCAAAATACGAGCTCCTGAAGCACCGATCGGATGCCCCAAAGCAACAGCGCCACCTTTAACATTCACCTTTGCAGGATCGAGTCCAAGCCGTCTAATATTGGCAATAGATACCCCAGCAAATGCCTCGTTGAGCTCGAATTTGGCAATATCTTTGATGGTCAAGCCTGCCTTTTCCAAAGCAATGGGGATTCCCAAAGCGGGCGCAATGGTGAAATCGATCGGTGCTGTAGCAACATGCGAAAAAGAAATAATCTTCGCGGAGACGTTGCCACCGAGCTCTTTTGCCTTTTCTCCAGATGCAACGACTAAAGCTGCTGCTCCATCATTGATAGATGACGAGTTGGCTGCCGTCACCGTGCCATTCTTTTCAAATACTGCACGCAGATTGGGAATGCTTTCGAACTTGACCGTCTTGGGCGCCTCGTCCTCGTCAACGACAGTATCAGCCTTTTTGCCGGGTATTGTTACAGGAACAATTTCGGCATCGAATCCCCCATTCTTCTGGGTCTCAAGAGCCCTGGTATATGACTCAATAGTGAACTTATCCTGATCCTCACGAGTAATATTTTCCCTTCGGTTGGTGTTTTCGCAGCATACGCCCATCAGGAACTTGTCATAGGCGTCGGTTAGACCGTCGTATTCAATAGCATCTAGAAGCTTGGCGGATCCATACTTGAGACCTCGTGCCACATAATAGGGGGAATTCGACATGGACTCCATGCCTCCAGTTAAAAACACGTCTCCTTCGCCAGCCTTGATGGAAGTCGCAGCCAGGGTGACAGTTTTGAGCCCCGATGCACACACCTTATTGATTGTAGTAGCTTCAACGTCTTCAGCAAGACCACTCTTAAGTGTCACCTGTCTAGAAGGACCTTGTCCGAGACCAGCCTGTAAAACCGATCCAAAGTATGTATGCTCATAGGCGCTCTTATCTATACCGGAACGCTCAATAGCGGCCCTGGCAGCAATGGCACCGAGTTCCGGAGCCGTGAGCTTGGCAAGGGCCCCGTGGAAATTACCAATAGGAGTACGAGCACTGCCCAGAATATAGGCGTCTTTCAACGCTCTCGACTTTGTAGAGAAAAGCCGGCTGGTGATTCTTAGCGACATTGTGGGTTGTAGTTGGGTTTGAAAGATAGTTTGATCCGTTAAAAGTTAAAGCGGGGTGCATCAACCTCGGTGGGGTACCGGGGAAACTGAGAAAAGCAGACAACGACGATGAAGGAGGATTTAACGGGAGATAATATGATAGTGGAGCTGGAGTCATGAATGGTTGAATCAAGCAAGCTCTTTATTAGTCTCAGATAGAGTGCCGTTATTTTACATGCGTGTACACTCTAGTGAATCATAGAACCATCCCATTCATGGCAGTGGTCCTACCCGGTCCAAATCCAAAACAAGTTAAATATATTAAATATATTACTTATTCCATCCAACAATAACTACGAGAATATCTCATCTAGCTCAGCTGATGATGATTCTCAGCTGCCGTTATGGAGTTCCATGCGGCTGTACATGTTACGTAACATATTAGGGCCACACCCTAGAGCAACTCCCATACTGCGTGACTGCCACTTCTTCCTCACCCAAAACGACTCCCACTCGCCTTTTTTCACCAACACATCTCCATCTAGGTCGTAAGTATCAGTTGATAACTACGCAAGACAATCCCATTATAGAGTCCTAACGCATTCAGAAAATGGGTATTTCTCGAGATTCTCGACACAAAAGATCCCACACTGGTGCCAAGCGGGCTTCTTACCGAAAGAAGAGGAAGTTCGAGCTCGGACGACAGGCTGCCAACACCCGAATCGGCCCCAAGCGAATTCATACAGTGCGAACTAGAGGTGGTAACAAAAAGTACAGAGCTCTCCGTGTTGAGACTGGTAACTTCTCATGGGGCTCTGAAGGCACTACCCGAAAGACTCGTGTCATCTCGGTGGCCTTCCATCCTTCGAACAACGAACTGATCCGAACCAACACCTTGACCAAGAGTGCTATTGTTCAGATCGATGCTACTCCATTCAGACAGTGGTACGAATCTCATTATGGTTTGCCCGTCGGCAAGAAGGGCGGAAAGACTGTTGGATTTACCACTGAGCAGCCCGAAAAGCTCTCTCAAAAGGTCCTTGCTCGACAGAAGGATGCCAAGATTTCAGCGGCTCTCGAGACTCAGTTCGGCGCTGGTCGATTGTATGCTGCCATTTCATCAAGACCCGGCCAGTCTGGTCGTGTTGACGGTTACATTTTGGAAGGTGAGGAGTTGGCCTTCTACTTGAAGAAGATCACTTCCAAGAAATAAAACTTTTAAAAATCAAATGTAGCCATGTTATTTTTGCAATGAATTCTCTTACATAAAATAATACATCATTGTACATGAAGTGTGAAGGAGCCAAACTATGGGAGTCAGATGTCATAGTAGAGAAACGTTCTTGCTTTTCTGAAACCGAAGAAACGCCGGCAATTGATCCTGCCAGATATTCATTAAGAAGAGCAGTTTGCGAAATAGACCCTAAATCAGGTGAACCTTGCATTTGGTAGAAAAGTCCAACTCAACTGACTATCAAAACTTCATTGGATAATCCTCAGGCGACAGACCAAAATACCCGTCTTCTGGAATGGACAGCAACGTAGCGTTCTGGTTATAGCTTTGGTAATCAACGCCAGCAGTTGAAACGGTATTGCCCCACCAGCTTAAGGATACGCTGGGTCCAAAGTTGAAAGCCAACGTCTGAACCATCCCTGAAAGGGCTACTCCTACATCAAAGCCCGCCTCAATCAAATAGTTGTACTTCTCAAACCATGCAGTATATCTCCGCTTGATATAATACATGAAAATAAAAGACAAATACAGAGCATTGGTGGCATAGCTTAAATTGTTCCCTCCGGTCCAAGTGAGAGAACCGGCCCAAAATACTGAAGGATTGAACCTCTTAAGATAACCTAAGGGTTTAAACAGATATTTCTGAATTTTCTCTCCAAAAGCTTCCGAAGATAGGCGAAGTACGTAGTCACGCACGTACGATCCATATTTTTGAACCACAGCAAATACGATACCGATAACGCAGCCAATCAGAAAACACCATGGCAGAATGGGGTATAGCTTCAAAAAGTTTGGAACACCGAACACACCGTATTCCACGGCTGTAGCAAAAACTGCGACTGCATTTGTGCAAACAAAATGCTGAGGGTTATCCCATTTACAAAGATCATCTGTCTCAAAATTTGTTATCATCCAATTGAGGAAACCAACAAAGATAAGACAGTTGATAAAAACGGCAAGCATCTGCCCTCTGAAGATTGCCCGAGGTGGCAGTTTAGCATAATGAGCCAGTTTTTGATCGGAGTTGTATGATTCTGTTTGGCTATCAAAGTCTTCTCCGTAAATGTTGATCATCATGAGGGCTTCAGGATTCCCGGCGAACCAGATCCCTCCAAGAAATTTGAATATCATGGAAAAACTGAGAGACACATTGGCAATAGATTCCATAACAGCCGACGGAATAATGAAAACACCGCTGATCCCGATAACAGCGAATAACATCCAAACAGGAGCATCCACTGGATAGACCTTGACCACAATGATGCCTAAGACCAAAGAAAAAACCAATACCATTAGAAACCACCAGTCCGGCGTCTCCTTATATTTAGCCATCATTCTGGAATGTGGATCATCAAACCAAGACCAATTGGAATCCCTATATCTGATACCTCTGTATAGCCCGACAAAAGCAGTTTTGATCAAATGCCATTCAGTAATTGCAACGTAAAACAAAGTCATAGGATACCACACAAACCACGCCCCCTGGCCGAAAACGTTTGCTCCAGAAAAATATGGGGGACCGTATGATTTGTACTTTTCAATATCAATCAAATTGTCCGTCAAAACCAGACTGACATTGTATTCGGTGCCGTCATTTGCAAACGTCTCATTACTATTTATTGGCATGTAAGCAGACCAATACATATTACCCCAGTACATTCCAATAATAATCAAACCCGAAAGTACTCGTGCTCCATATTGCTGAGAAAAACTGAAGAATGGAGTAACCAAGGAGCCTGTTCCGGCGACATTCCAATCGAAAGTTGCCCAAGGATTGAAACCCAGCCCACCGTAGAAACCAGTGATCATTCCCAAGTTGAAATTCTGAGGAGCAATCCATGTCATCCAGTTGAAAGCATGTAGAGCAGCAAACAAGAAATTTGGAATCCAGAACCACAAAAACATGGCCATAAAGGCGAGCATAAAGAACCTGTACCGAGAAATAGTCCAGCCATTAATATTCTCTTTCATCTCAGGAACCAAAAGAGCTCTATTCAAAGCCAAAATTGGCATAACCTTGGGCCACACACTCCTAACCGGATAGACGACGAACTTTCTTAATACTCCCGCAAAGCCAAATCCAAAAAACTGAACCGATAGAGCCCATAATACTTCGTACCCGAAAGTCACCCACTTCTGATTCAAATACTGGGGTAGTCGTTGTACTAAATACACATTGTATGTTGGACCCGGACTGTTGGCAACTGTGAAAATAATAGTAGCGAACATTTGTTCCTTATAGGTCCAGGGGCCCGGGTTTAATGAATGGCGTGTTCCGAAGACAGTGATTCCCCAATCAGGAAGGACTTTAGCTAAAAATATTCCACAAGGAGCTACTAAAAGTTGAAGCACGGTACTGCCGATACTGATACTAGGTTGACGAGGACTAAAAAAGGTATTCAGAGTAGTTGCACCTGCCATGAAAATAAGACCTAGTAAATAGGAACGGAATGTTTCAACAGGAATAGTAGGATCATCATATGGATCAGTTACAGCACGCACCTCAGGGTACGGAGAGTGATAGTGAATGATGCATGCCTCAGTCCGCAGCTCAATACTATATTCATCATCACCAAGCTCCGCTGCTTTAGAACCCTGAACCAGTCTCTTGATTTTGTCCATAGTAGTAGCGGGAAAATTTGGATCATCTGAATGATAATCAATGGCATTTACTAGAATTTCCAGTGCTTGCTCATTCGATGTTTCAGCAATACGGTCGATAATATATTGCACATCATGACTTGTAGTAGTGCTATCACCCTGCTTGTTGGAATTGTTGTAAATAGAAAGAATCTTTTCTCTCAAATTATCAATCTCGTTTTCTTTAACGCCGGGCCCTTGGTGCTTTGATTCGGGTTCTTGTTGAATCTTATCGTTAGACTCAAGACGTTCTACGACGGATTTTTCAGCAAAGTCCGCCATCGTCAATCCAGCCGTCGATTAGAGGCGGAGTAAAAAGCGAATCATCTTCTTAAATAGCTCGGTTGACCACCTTCCTAAATAGTTCAGCTGATCATCATCTATTTGTGGAGACGTTGAATTGTCGTGATGGGGAGAGAGGGGAAATGATAAGGATGTCCAACTAGAAATATCTTTACAAGTACAAGAAACGATAGCTAATAAATATAGCTAAATAATAATACAAATAAGGAATAAATAACCGATCGTTAGAAAAAAGCTTTTTTTTATTAGCTTTACTTTATGCAAGTGGAGTTGAAATAATAGCGAACACACAAATTTATACCGCATTAGGATTCCTACGATAAGCAATTTTTACCTCACGTGAATATCATTACCAAAATACCTCAATTGAGTATGTATGGCTTTGTGGATCGCAACTACATTGGCTATAACTTGAGAACTGATTGCGTTGATTGGTACAGTTCGCACTTAAGTAGAAATGTCTTACTTTTCTGATAATGTTTCAGTGCTGTTGAATTAAATAATAAACAATAAACAAAACAAGCTTAGTTAGTTTGATGCTCAAATGGCTGGAAGGGGATTGCGACAAATCGGACATTGCAGGCGACTCCTCATCCAATGCTCCATGCAATCGGTATGAAACACATGCCGACATGGTGTGACCATATATCTTTGGCGCGCCAGTATGCTTGCGGGATTACTTTTGGCCCAGCCAACTTGTCCATTTGGCACCATGGCAATCTCCACAGGCGTCATGCAGATTGCACAGTCCACCATGAGCTGATGATCATGCATCAAAGGCGACCCTTCGCTCCCTGAACTGTATCCTTCTCTATTCTCAGTATTAGTCGGAAGCGGTGCACTATCTTTGGATAAGTCGAATCCTTGTTCCAAATCCTCTTCGGTAATTATGGGGTGGTAGTCGTAAAGTGAAGGAAGAACGCCCTTAGGCATGAAGAACCTGGGGCCGAAAATATGCTGGCAACCTAGTAATATTCCTTGAAACCAAAGGTACATGGCAATTGAGATTGCCAGATTTGGATCATAATGATGCCTCAGAACGTTATTTTTGTCTAGGCACAGATATAATAGGGGAATATATCTGAGAATGCTGCAACTGACGACGAACTTCCAAAGAAATGATTTCCTGGTGCCCCGAATAACGTTCCGGTATATTTGAGGAACCCATATCGAATATAGTGCAAAGGCTATTATGTACTCATAGGCACGCCTGAACAAAATTGGCCAGGAGCTGGAAGTCAGAGTGACTAGCAGAAACGCCAATAGGCTAAAGTAGAATCTTGAATAAATCATACTCATAATCTGATGTTCATCTCGTTCAGTTGTAGGAGGAGTTGCAGCAACAGCAGTGTCGGCGGCATTAGCTGCAGTCACAGGCGGCTGCTCTGTCCTTTGACCGTCCCTCTGCGTTTCAAGAGTCCCATCACGTCGAGCTACAAATCGAGCACCTTCATCCGTTGTAACCTGTCTAGCCCGCTCATCAGCTATAGTTTCCAGTGATTGAGATCGGTATATGAGCACCATGTACCTCATTTCAAACATGGATGTTAGTGAAAATGAAACAAAAGCGACAGCCATGAATGGCAGAGCAACTTCATCCAGAAACGAAGATACCAATGATGACATGCAAATACTACCATCCAAAAGAGCCATGATGCAAATTGAATAAAAGCTGATTTTGGATATAGTCGACGGTGTACTTGTATCTTTCATTTGTGTGGCCATCGCAACTGTTTGCAATAGCAACAGGCCGATGCCCCAAATTATTGCGGTTCTCATCCTTGCATAAAAAGATTCGTACTTCTCGCCAATTACATTATTCGTAGCTATACCCTGCCGGCAGTCGGGCGAATACAAAACTGCATCCAAGACAAGGTTGCCGAGCTTAGAATGGGGTCTGCCTTCGGGGTCTCTCAGCTCAGCTTCTATATCTTCAATCTCTTTTTCTGACAGACCTGAAGAATGCATATGACCGTACAATATATATTCACATTTCAAAGCGGCAGTTCGGGCTTCCTCGTACAAGCCATAGTAAAAGTCGTTATTGTGTGACATGACGGTACGGTTCAAACTCTGAACTACGGCATCGCGAGTCTCGGCAAAAAGGTCTTTCGAAACGGATTCAGGAAGGAAATGCGGCAAAGCAGCCAAACCTGAAAACTTGAGAGAATGAGTGGCTAGCAGGATGTTGCCGGAGTGCTTAAAGTGAATGCCTTTGAGAGAAATATCTTGATGATTATCACCGTTCTCGTCAAGGAACACTACCTCCGCTGACATCAGCGTAACGTTGTAGTTTTCCAGATCACTATGCTGCTCATATAGTGACAGCTGGATATTTCCACGTTGGAAATCGGACAAATTGCCAATGCTCACCGACGACAAATCATGCGCATTTCCCGTCTGATTGCCGTCCGAGTGGTCCGGCGACAAGTCAGGCATACTCATATTAAGAGGAACAAGGTCGAGATCAGGAATATGCGACCATTTTCCCCGTAGCGTCGAGGAGATATTGCTAAGGTACACGGCCTGATCGTTATCAGACTCAGCATTCCACACATTTGAGCCTCTATCGTATACCGATTTGGGGATGATAGAACCGTTAAATGGAGCAACCGGTGACTTCGGATAAGGTTTGTGCAATCCGGTCAGGTTGCCATAGCCGGGATCTGACGGACCGGGTGAAACAGCAGACGTGTTGGCCACCACCTGCAACTCATACTCTTCAATGTCCACCAAGCGCCTTAGAGTCTCTCTCTCACTCCTAGACACTAGCCTGGGCTGGTTTCCGGCTGGTGTCAGCAGGAAGAACAGCAGGATCAAGAGGAATATTCCTCTGTTGACTTCCATAGGCATGAATGGGATGATGAGAAGTTACAACCCCAGATAGTTTGTTAGGTTTAGCAGGTTACAACGCACAATTTATTTATATTGGTACAATGAAACTTAGGCGTTTGCATACTATAATTCTTATAAATCGTGATTGATGGGCTTACTGTGAGTGGAGTGGCATGTTCCTGGATGCATTTAAGAATAATACAACTTGACGTCTATTAGGTTGATATAATCAATGTGAAAACACCACAGGTATGGCCGAGTATGATAAAATTATATCCATTGCTGAACCTGATGATTGGTTTTCGGGGTGTTGTTCATATCTGCTAGGGTGTTTATAATCTGCTGAGTGTTCTACTAGTTAGTTTCTCGCACAAATTGTTCCATACTCCTCAGAAGTTTAGGCAATAATGTTGCATCTGCATATCCATAAAGGATTAGTACAGGTCTGTGTACATAGTATCTCATCACAAGAGCATGGAAATAATAGACTCGTGTTCAAACTTACCAACCAGTTCATTTCGCCTTGGCAGCAGCAGCGGCCTTCTTGGTCTTGCGATCCACCTTTGGATTCGTTGCTAGTACGTGATCCCACCATCGGAAAGACGAGGCGTAGTTTCCGATGAAAAATCGATGATGATCGTCATGGTGATCTGCTCCAGCCCAAAAGGGAAGAACATGGTGTAGCGACCACGGGAACTCATAACCCGAGTGAGCATCGACTGCCTGGAACAGACGGAGTCCAATCCACAAAATAACCGTTACCATATGCAAATTATGCGAGATTGCTGCAAAAAGAATGGGAATTCCCACGGTTCCAAAACCAAGCAGAGCCACCTCAATTGGATGAGCATATTCGGCAGCAAATCCAAACGGCGCAGCATATCTGTGGTGCTGCTTATGAATGTACTTATAAAAGGAGCCGTAGTGCAAACCCCGATGAAACCAGTAATGCCAAGCGTCTTCGAGCACGAAAAACAGCGCTACCTGGGAAAAAATGGTGATCCAGCTGGGAAATGGCACATCGTACTGGATGCCGAGGTACCAGCATAGCGGATGAAACCCCCAGATGGGAACGGCCTCTACCATAAAATGCGACAAAAGAACCGACTTCATGCACTCCCACTGTTCTTTATAGTTGGGTTTCTTTTCGTCCTGGATCTTGTACTTTCTCATGGATGGCATCATATCACAAATCAGAAACGGCACGCAACGTCCAAAGTACATGAGCTCGTGGTATACGAAAATTAACAGGCCGGTTGCAAATACATCGTTGCCGATTTGCACGTAGTATGTGCTCCATATTTTCTCAAACACATTAAGCTGCGGAGCTGCTAGACCGATATTGTGGTATGTCTGCAACAGCGAGTTTCCAGGAGTGACTGCTCCGTTGAGAATCGAGCTGGATGTCAGTCTGATTCTTTGGATCATCGGGTTTGTTTAAACACGTTGTTTACTTACGACATGGGTGCTCAGTTCTGAGAAGTGAAGAAACTCAATTCAAAGTGAAGAAAATCAACCGAGCTGCATTTCCCAAGCAACACGATGTAAACGACAGAACCTAGGGAGCGACAACCGGGACATTTTTGAAGAAACGGGGTCTATGGATGTAGAATGTTGATGGAAAAGAAATGTAGGAGTAAGAATGAGGTTTAGTGAGGTTTTCAGATGGAACTGCATGTTCTGCGGAGTGTTCACTGATAATGGTATAGGGAAATAACTACTATGGAGGTACATTAAACGTATAGACGTACAAACATATAAAATATGACGTACATGTAGCACATAAACGTCTAAAGTACAATCGTATAAACATACAAACGTACAAAAATGTACAAAAACGTATCTATATCTATCCATTTCCTATCAGCCTTCTTCCTCCTCCGACTCAAGTCGCCCCGCTGATTTCGCCCGCTTGGGAACGGAAACAATCAGATAATTCCTGAGACTTTCTGTCCGTTAATCTCAGAACCATGTCGGAAGAAGAAGTATATCATGTCAACCCACCACAGGACCATCTGTTTAGTGCAAGCGAGTTGAGCAATTGCGATGGTAAGTTTAATGTGAAAATGGAGCTTGCTTTGAGTCGATTAAACGACCCGTGCAAGATGGGTCATCTAACATAGCAGGAGTGAAAAGCAAACACATCTACGTTGCAATCAAAGGAACAGTGTTTGACGTCACATCCAACCAGGCATCGTACGGCCCCGGCAACAGTTATCATGTATTTGCCGGTAAAGATGCGACACGAGCCTTGGCCAAGAGCTCGTTAGAGGAAGAAGACTGTATAGGAGCATACCAGGACCTACCTGCTGGCGATATTGAAACGCTCAACGATTGGTATGAATTCTTCCAGAAGAGATATAGCATTATGGGACGTTTGGACGAGTCGGATTAAGACTGGTTTAACCCCGACCATTGTAGCATTTTTTTGTACCAAGGTTTCGCATTCGGCACGTGGAAGTTTATAT
Source organism: Casaregolazyma lundiana (assembly GCA_030563415.1). Classification (NCBI taxonomy): domain Eukaryota; kingdom Fungi; phylum Ascomycota; class Dipodascomycetes; order Dipodascales; family Trichomonascaceae; genus Casaregolazyma; species Casaregolazyma lundiana. The sequence goes on from JAJMJF010000047.1 coordinate 14,207, forward strand.
TATTCAGTACGGTACTAATTCACGGTTCTAAAGAACATACTAGTTCAAATTATACGATAACTATATGCTCGGTGACCTGATGGTCGGATCAACTGCTCCTTTTTTATCGTTCCATACCGGCACCATTTGATCTGTTTTTGGCCATTTCATCTTGAGCACTTACTGATTTGGGAAGGCACAATCTGGGCAGGGTAACCCCATGTTTAATTTAAACTTCTCGGTCCAGATAGACTCCCGGGGATACCGTGATTGCCAATATTACGCGTATCAACAAGTATTTTTCAAGCTGTAGACCCAGTCCGTGTTTATTCCATTTGCTATATTATTACATAACTCTTTTTCCCCAGACTTGCTCTCGTGGATTACTCACTTGATCTGGGTTTGCAAATATTTGTTCGATGGGACTTTTTTTTTTCTCCCTTGTTAATTCCAAGATTTCTATTATTGCGGCCCCTTCCGAGCAAGTCAACGGAACAAAATAAAACAACATCTCAGACGTGCATTTTTGCAGGATCGCCTTTCGTTTTGTCTTCGTTCTTTTTGTGCTGCCACTTTCCTTTTAATTTCCTCTTTCCTCTAGATTGCTCGCTTTGATGGCATCGGTACATGCTGGGTATTCAATGGATAGCTCTTCCAGAGTAAACTCGACGAATATGGCCGGCGGCATGCCCCAGAGCAGATTACAGCAGCAGATGGCCGACATGATGGAAACCTCTGGTGGCCCGTATATGCATGCGACCGATTCGCGGCCCAGTTCCCGTGCGGGATTCAATCGTCGGGCTTCCGGTGCCTCGACGTCTTCTGGCCGCATCATGCCGTGGTCTCGTGGAAAAAAGCCCGGTGATGTCGGTTCCTACGTCGATGAGGATGAAGGTGACGAGGCTGGTTTCGATGATACGCTCATGGGTGGTGGTTCCGACGTGATGATGGGTGAAATCGCTGGCCTCCGAGATCGCGACCGATACCCATCGGTGGCCAAGGATGGTCCCCTTCCGGCCCCCGTGAACAATAACAGCGGAAGGACAATGTCGATATCTTCAAATATGTCTGCTGGCGGCTTCGATACCACTCCCATTATACCAACATTTCGGGGCAGTGCCAATCAGGCCAATACGACTTATCGCAAAAATCTGACCAACTCTCGAAAATCCGCATTTACCAAGCCCGAATCTCCTCTCGGAAATGGCATGCCTATGAGTCAGAGCCAGCCCCAGATGGTTGGTGGCTATCCTGCAGCTCCTCGTGTCTCTAGTGGGTCGTCCTTGTCTGGTGGGGTCCGTGGTGGCCCTTACGGCAACATGAAGCCTCCGCCTCAAGGTGGCCGATTCATGCCCCCAAATGGTCGTATGAATTCCATGACCGGACCGAATCCTCATATGGATTTTGGCGGCCCGCCAATGGTTCCTGGTGGTCATACCATGTCCATGACCAGCGGAAGCCATCCTGGTGCCCCGATGATGGGTCATATGAAGCAACCCCAGAGATTATCAAGACCACCATCTAGATTTTCCAATTCACAGCAGCAACAATACCCCGGGAATGGTAGTGGGCTTATTAGCCCGTCTCCGCCTCCCCAGCAGTTGCTAGCTGCAGCGCAGCTTCAGTATAAGAGAGTCAGTGCATCAACTATGACCGATCCTATTCCACTGTTACCGCCTGGAACAGGCCACAGCAGTCCGTCTACAAGCACTTCTACTGTTGAGCTTGGTGTTCAAACAGACGCTACTTCGTTTAGCAGCGATTCGCGCCATCATTCTTTACAACATAATGGCGTAAAATCGGTGGGTAGCGTTGATACCAATGGAGTCGACAGCAATACAGCTATTGTTTCTGAAGCGTCTGATGAGCATGTTCAACGAATTCTCGACTTGGAGACTATGAATAAGTCGCTTATGGACGAGATTCGTCTTGTCACGGGAGAACTGGCGGATGCTATAAGGCGCGAACTCGGCGTTAATCCGGAGGAAGAAGAAGATGTCAATGACAATGAATCTGTAGTATCATCGCGAGCGTCAGGGACTCGGTTCAGCCAAAAGTTATTGCGAGTCCAGACTCAGCTTGATCTGGAGAGACGCAAGAGACTAGTGGCTGAGTCTAAGATGCATAGCATTCAAGGAAAACCCTCAGCAAACCTCTATGAAGGATATGACATAGTAGAGCTAGAGCAAGATCTTGCAGAGAGGACGCGTCTTTACCAAAATGAGCAACGGGAGAATGAAATTTTACGAGAGACAATTAAAAACTTAAATAATGACTTTATGGAGCTGCAGACAGAGACGGAGCAACTGAAGACAAGTGTGTTACCGGGACTGAGATCGCATGTGGAGGACTTAGAAATCGTCACAGCCGCTGGTAACCCGATTGAACTGCTCAAACAAATTGAAGAGCTGAAAATTGAAAACAAGAAGATCCATGGACTCTTGGAAGAGCAATCCAGCCGTGGACCAGTGGGAGAGAAGCTCAAGGCGGTGGAGCAACAGAGGGACGTACTGCGCGAAGCGTTGCGATCGATGGGAGATCGTCGTGGACATGAGGCCCGTCAGGCAGCTGAGCGAGTTCAGCAATTAGAGTCTAAATTAGAGAGGGAACGGGTATTAAGCCACCAAGTGCAGCGCAAATTAGCGCAAACTCGTGCGCTTATCAGTCAGCACTCGCCTCTAAGCGCCACATTTCCCAACTCTCTGCTATCCTCAAGCTCGTCGCATTCGTCTGAGAATCTGGCGTCGCCATCAGGAGAGGTGTCTAATGAATATACCGATGGTCGTCGCACCATCAGCAGTGGGTCTGGACTCCATCCTCCTGCCGCGTCATTTGCATTTGACGACAAACGGTCTGCATCTCCGGTTAGCATTGAGATAACGAAAGAGCCTACGTGGTTGGACTAGGATGGTTAATCATCCAGGGATCAAATGCATCAGCTAGCGGAAATCTCCAGAAATCTCCAGAAATCTAGCTAATTCTATATAATTAATCGCCATGTAACCATTTTTATTTTAACTTTTACTTTTGTTTTGTGATTTGGTGATGTTATAATGTCAATAATTGCGTTGTTCAAGCGTCTTTTGCACTTGATATTTATATTTTCCAGATGGTGATTTTCCTTCCTTCTCACCACACCATTATTTGATATCTTCAAACAATCGCATCAACAGCTCATTAATTTTCAGGTATAAACAAAGATGGGGCGACGTCATAATAATGTCGACGTGAGCCCTGTGACGTTTTCGCGTCTGATATCGCACGGCTTGAATGTTGGCGGCCTCAATCCGGCGTCTAAATTGCAGGCCGATGTCTCTTTTACTGAAAGCTTGGCTTTTTATCTGAGATACTTCTCATTGCAGTTGATGTACTTTGCTGTATACATGTACGATATTTTCTCGTACTATTTCCATCGGCTGAAGATTCGAATTATGATGATCTCTTATCATCATAACCGTACTCCCCAGCTGATCCGAAACGATGTCATGGGCTTGGCCAAGATTCCCAACCATGTTGCCGCAATCCTAAGTCTAAAAGGAGACGAGGTCGAGGGCGGTGGAATAGACGGTCTTCTGGAAGACACGGGCGAGCTTTCAGCCTGGTGTGCTGGTTGTGGCATCTCTCAGCTCACGGTATATGAGAGGGGAGGCGCCCTGAAGGATCTTCCTACGCAGGACGTATACCGAGCCATTGCCAGGAAACTCGAGTCATACTTTGGAGTCGTCAATTGTCCTACTTTTAATCTGGTTATTCCTCACAAGGCTTTTTCTTATTCTAATGGGTACTCGGTTGCCAATGGCAATGAAAAGGAATACCAGCTCACTATTAATTTGCTTTCTTTGGAAGACGGAAAAGAGTCTATCGTTGATTTGACCAAGACTATGGCAACTATGGCTTTGCACGGCAAGTTATCGAGTTCTGACATCACGGTTGATATTGTCAGTACCGAGTTGGATGCCCTGGTAACGAAAGAGCCAGATATGGTGATTATTTTCGGTCCCACTATTGATCTCCAAGGGTTCCCACCTATGCATGTACGGTTTTCGGAGATCTTCCACCAACCTGATAACGATGAAGTCACTTATGCTATATTCCTAAAGTCTCTGGAGAGGTACTCTGCATGCCAGATCAATGTCGGCAAGTAATCGACCATCGATGGCGGCTACTAAATCATGTCTGTACTAATACCTGCTTTTAATCATGTCGATACGAACACCTGCTTACTGCTATTAGTTTTAAAAAATCTTGCATTACTATATATAAACTCAGCATTGCAATATATGCTTTTTTAGATGGAATACTAAACGAACATGCTCTTAAACAGGCGAAGCAATAAAAGTCCAACTTCCCGTCTGTGCATCGTAAGATACGAACTGCGCATTATCGGCCTTCTTTAGTCTTTCAACGTGGATCTTTGTAAGAGGGTGTTGATCATCCTTCACAAGTTCTCCTGTGTCTTTTAGCCGTGGCCACATACGGAATAACGTGACTCGGATACGCACATTAAGGCCCTCTCCAACAGGAGGGCGGTCTTTATCGTTAGGGAACAACGTACATGAACGTTCAGATAGGACGACCAGCCTACCGGGAATCTGCTGCTGGAAATTAGAGAAGTTGGACAGATCGACTGGGTCCAGAAACGTCACAATGCCTGCGTCCTTGCGCCCAACTCGGAAATGCTTGACTTGTCGAAGCTCCTTCAGAGACAGCTCCATCAAATGATCATGCGTTGGCGACATCCAATATCCATTCGCATCAACAGTATCCTCGTCCCTACGGTATTGCAATTCAACTTTGCTCGACGGTTCCTCATCTGTTTCTGACCTGTTGTCACTCTCGCTGCTGGTTTTCTCCGGAGTAGCGGGCTCATCAGATTCCTCACGTTGGGCAGGTGGTGGTGATTCTAATGAAACCTTCGGCGAGCTACTACCAATACTGGCAGCTGACCCTTGGTGACCGCTGACAACATCTTCGACAATAAGACGTCTCAACGGCGATGCCGGATCGAATGCCTGAGCCTTAATAAGAGTTTGTTCCTCGTTCCAATCAAGTTCCGGAAGCACTTTCTTGGGAGATTTCTTCTTTTCCTCAGAGACAGGGAGAACTGGTGACGATAGCTCCTTGCTGGACTCACGACTACCAGCACGGCTCCGACCAGGTGAATAGATTGGACGAGGGAAGAAGTAGCCTGCCGAAGGATTACCGGTGGGCTTCATTTTAAGAGGGGCCATGGAAAAATGAGTAGTGAGTAAATTGTAGCCATCGGCTTGTTGGCCATTCTGACCCCCGATCACCTCAAACAATGGTGACTTGTATGGAGGTTCGCTGACTTGGGCAGTTCGTTGACCGTTTCCGTTGTTGAAGAGGTTATTGTTTTGAGCGGGATTACTTCCAAAGCCACCGCTGCCAAATAAACCACCTGAAGTGTTCGGCGTCGTATTGCTAGCTCCAAAAAGACTTGTGCCAGTGGTCCCACCGGTACTGTTTCCAAATAACGATGAGCCAGTACCTGCATTATTAGCTGTATTCGAAGTTCCAAATGATAGATTTGAAGAAGGTTGCTGCGAGCCGAAAAGCCCAGTACCAGTTGATGGCTGACCAAAGAGTCCACCAGAGGTAGCATTATTATTACCAAACTGTCCTACATTGGTGTTCGTATTGTTACCAAAAAGGCCGCCTCCCTGTTGAGCGTTCTGTTGAGAGTTTTGGCCAAATCCGAATCCACCAGACGGTTTACCCAGCAGAGGAGATGCATTGGTCTGCGTGTTAGTAGTCTGACCAAAAGGAGCAGCGGGCTTGTTAGTCTGGCCGAACAGTGATGTGCCAGCCGTGTTATTTTGGCCAAACCCTGTGGATGTGTTATTTTGACCAAACATAGAAGATCCAGTGCTTGGTTGACCAAATGGCGTGGTGCTTGGTTTCGGTTGCTGTCCAAACAGTGAAGTACTTTTATTCTGGCCGAACGGCGAAGCAGGCGCAGTATTCGCATTATTTGTCTGCCCGAATAAAGAACCGCCAGAAGTGTTCGTCTGACCGAAAGACGACGTCGGCTTGTTTTGTCCAAAGGGAGAAGAGGTGTTAGCCTGCCCAAATCCCGTTCCCGAAGTATTCTGACCGAATGGAGAAGCATTTGTATTTGACTGTCCAAATCCAGTAGAAGGCGCACTGTTCGTTTGACCGAATGGAGCTGAAGCATTGTTGGTCTGGCCAAATATTGAATTATTTGTATTAGACTGGCCAAATGGCGACGCGGCGTTAGTCTGGCCCAACCCTGTACCGCCAGTTTGACCGAATGGAGTTGCAGGTTTATTTGCCTGGCCAAATGGAGAAGTGCTGACGTTATTTTGACCAAAGGGTGAAGTGTTGGTGTTTGTTTGCTGTGGTTGCTGGCCGAACATTGAATTATTAGTGGCAGTAGCAGGCTGGCCAAAAAAGCTGCCACCAGCAGTGCTCTGTTGGCCAAAAGAAGATCCTTGATTAGGAGAGCCGAAGGATGAATTTGTAGTAGGATTATTTCCAAAGGAAAAGCCAGTACTACCTGTATTGGCCGACGGAGCGGTGTTTCCAAACAGTCCACTAGGATTACTACCACCACCAGCTCCAAAAGTCCCACCAGCATTGTTTTGACCAAATGTGCCCGTATTAGTAGATCCAAATGCACCGGTGCCAGTCTGACCAAAAGGAGAAGTTCGGTTGGTTTGGCCAAAACCAGTGCTTGTATTTCCAGTACCAAAAGACGAGGTGGGCGAAGGGGAGGGCTGGCCAAATATAGAGTTGGTACTAGCTGGCTTGTTGAACATCGATGAATTTTGAGAATTGCTTTGGCCAAATGGTGAAGTAGATGCTGCATTATTGGATCCAAACAAGCTTCCACTGCCAGTTGGTGATGCGGTTGAGCCTCCAAATATACCAGGCTTGGTCTCAGTAGTCGCTGCGGAGTTGTTTCCATATCTGCGGCCCTGCTGATAATCCTGCCAACGCAGCTCTTCAAATGAATAGTTGCCATAATTGCTCATCATATTAATTGATTGGAAATAGTTGCTTACGCTGGCCTTGACAGGGTCACGCTCATGATAGGCCTGGAAAGGAGCCAAAGCAGTGCCGGAGCCAGTTTGGCTCGATGCATTGGCACTACCAAAGTTGGACTGCCCGCCGCCAAAAAGAGAGGAGCCCCCAGTGTTAGTATTTGAGCCAAATGTAGAGGAGAAACCGGATCCCGTCGTCGGTTTTGCTCCAAAAGCATTGCTGGCGCTATTTGAAGAGCCAAACGGAGACGTCTGAGAGTTGGAACCAAAGCCACCAAACCCGGACGATGCATTAGTTGGCGAGGAGCCAAATGCCGATGTATTGTTATTGTTGCCACCAAAGAAACTGCCGCTGTTCGCATTATTAGGTGTAGCATTGTTGTTTGTTGATCCGAACGGTGACCCCGAGCTGCCGCCGGAGCCGCTGCCGAAGCTCGACTGAGGCGTGCTCGAGCCAAACGTAAAGCCTTGATTCAGCATTGCTTGGTTGCGAGCAAATTCACCTGTGAGATATGCAGTTTAGATGTAATTAGGCTGTGGTGGAGTTTCAAAGTTTATGCTGAAATCAATTTGGAATGTGGTTGGGCCGGGTAAGTCGCGAAGATGCCTCGACAAAAGCACCTTAATCACATTTCCTATTGAAGATAGCGACCATGGGAATCAAAGGGTTATACAAAGTTATAGCCGATAATGCGCCGGGGGCAATCAAGCAGGTCGATTACAAGATTCTGAGTGGTCGAAAAGTCGCCATTGACGCGTCCATGAGTCTGTATCAGTTCCTTATTGCTGTTAGGCAGCAGGACGGGCAGCAGCTGAGCACCGAAACGGGCGAGGCAACGTCGCATTTGATCGGCATGTTTTACAGGACTTTAAGGCTGATTGATAACGGACTGAAACCGGTTTACGTGTTTGACGGAAAACCGCCAGATTTGAAGAGCCTGGAGCTGGGGAAGCGTCGTGGAAGACTGGAAGAGGCCCAGAAGGAGGCCGAGAAACTCAAGGAGGAAGGCACTGTCGAGGAGCGCACGCGATATGAGAAGCGTATGGTGCGAGTGACACCGGAACAGAACGATGAAGCCAAACGCCTGTTGACGCTGATGGGTGTTCCCTATGTCGATGCACCCGGGGAAGCAGAGGCCCAGTGTGCAGCATTGGCCAGTGCTGAAAAGGTGTTTGCAGCAGCCAGCGAGGATATGGATACTATGACGTTTGCATCGCCGTTTCTACTGAGACATTTGACGGTAGCCGATCAGAAAAAGCAGCCAATTATCCAGATTGAGCTGAGCAAGGCTCTGGAAGCACTGGAGTTGACTCAGGACCAGTTTATCGACATGTGCATTCTGCTGGGCTGTGATTACTGCGAAACAATCCGAGGAATTGGACCTACTACAGCACTGAAACTCATAAAACAGCATGGGAATCTTGAGAAGATCATCGAGGAGTTGAAAGCCAAAGACAAGTATAAGATACCGGAGAACTGGCCATATGAACTTGTTCGCATGCTTTTCCGAGAACCCGATGTCCAGGACGCGTCTGATATTCGTTTCAAATGGACAGAACCTGACACGGAGGGCCTAGTGAAATTCCTGGTCGGTGACAAGGGCTTTTCGGAGGACCGAGTGAGATCTGGAGCTGCTAGGCTTACAAAAGGCCTTAAAAATAAAGCCCAAGGCCGCCTCACGGATTTTTTTAAAATTGAATCTAACGGAGGCACGAAAAGGAAGAGCGAAGTGCCGGACAAGAAGAAATTGAAGAAGAAGAAATAGCAAACGATAGTGGATGGGCTATGACTTATTAGTGGAAGCAAATGCTGCTAATCGACATGAACCGCGCCGAGCATAAAAACGGATTATTTAATACATGTGCGCTAACTACCTAATTGTTATTAAAAAATGAACTATTTGTAAATATACTGCTTGACATTCATTTCTCCTCCACATTGCATTCTGCTTCACATCCGATTCTCCACACTGACCTCTTCCCACTTGACTCATCTACCATGCTCAAACACTGGGTTGGCGCACACGTTTCTGCAGAAAAAGGCGTCCAAGAGGCGATTCCGCGCATTCTGAGTCTCGGCGGACTCTCTTTTGCTATATTTCTAAAAAACCAGAAGCGGTGGGAGTCCAAACCGTACGATAAGTTCTCAATTGAGGAGTTCCGAGACCGATGCGACAGAAATAACATAGACGCAAGGCGGCAAATTCTTCCACATGGGTCTTATCTGATTAATCTAGCGAATCCAGAGATAGACAGGTCGAACCAGGCGAAAGCAGCAATGCTAGATGATTTGCAGAGATGCGAATCGCTCAATATCGGCCTGTACAACTTCCATCCTGGCAGTGCCAAAGGAACAGACAAAAGCAAAGCTATTGCGCAGATTGCAAGCATTCTTAACGAACTCATAGATAAGACTGAATTTGTCAAAATAGTGTTGGAAAATATGACTGGACCGGAGGACCGGGTCGTGGGTACTAGGCTCGAAGAACTACGGGACATCATTGCTTTGATAAAGAATAAGGAACGTATTGGAGTATGCATTGATTTCTGTCACTCATTTGTTGCAGGGTATGATATTAGGACACTAGATGTCTTTGAAGAGTTTTGGACCAAATTTGATACAATTATAGGGAGGCAATTTCTGTCAGGCATTCATGTCAACGACTCAAAGTATCCACTGAGTTCTAAGAGAGATGTGCATCAAAATTTGGGCCGGGGATTTCTGGGACTTGAGCCGTTTCGCATCATGATGAATAGTAGCAGGTTCGAAGGTATACCCTTAGTTCTTGAGACACCAGTTCGAGATGATGACGAGACGGTCCGTGCCCAGGAGATTGAGCTGCTCAAATGGCTGGTCGGAAAGAAAAGCACGGACAAGGACTTTTTACAAAAATCTCAAGAGCTACAGGAGAAAGGAGAGAAAGAAAGAAATGAAGTTTTGGCAGCGTTGGAGGAAAAGAAAGCCAAGGAGGAGCGGAAAACAGGCAAGAAGAGAAAGCAGCAGGCCACACAGCAGACCACGTTGGACAGTATGATAAATGGCAGGGTGAAGACAAAGCAGGCAACATGAGAAGTCACAATACGCAGTAAGATAACGCACTAGAAGTGTAAAATGCAGTAATTAATGAATGACTATGAGAATGGTTAAGATAAGCAGTCTACCTATATGCTCAGTCGATCAAGACTAATGCCATCGGACGACGGGCGTCTTCGAGACGCCAGCGGTTGTGTGTTAAGCCGGTAGTATCTTTCACTGCCGTCTGCAGATCGGCCGCCTATCCACCATTTGGAGTATTCGGTTGTTTGGCCCAGAGATGATGCCGAGTTGCGCCGTTCCGGACAGCCATAAGGAGACGTTGTGGACAAAAGAGCCTCTGGCGTGCTGGCAAACACAGCCTCATCAGCACTAGGCGTATGGCGATGCTGGTCGGAGCTCTTGAGAATGGCATTTGAAGGCTGAATAGTGGCATTTGTATGCAAGGAGGACGGCTGAGAAGTCCAGCCAAAGCTGGACAGAAACGAGATGAACGGGCGTGTAGAAGGCATGAGTGCGGAACCTGCCTGGCAATAGAGTCGTCTCAGATGCCTAGTTGTGTTTGTTATTGAGAACTGTTTGGTTTCCGTTTATCTACTATGCGGGTCGAAAGGAACAAAATGCTCCAACACCCAATTTGCCGATAAGGGCTGGCCACCATGCAACAAGCGCCGTTGTTTGTCACAATGGGCATGCTTATTATTGACGAGATCCACTTTGCCGATAAGCACCGAGACCCCGTGTTTGATGTTCTTGGCGGCGCAGGAACTTTCGGTGTCGTTGGTGCTCGCATGTTCCTTGCGTCTCGATCTCGAGCCATCGGGTTCATAGCCGATAAGGGGCGTGATTTTCCAGCACAACTGCAGAGACAGATTGATTCATGGAATATAGGAGTCATATGGAGGGAAGACGACTCGCGCCTTACTACGAGAGGCTGGAATAACTACGGCAGTAACGACTTGCGAGCGTTCAAGTACACCTCGGAAAAACGTCGGATCACTGCACGTGACCTGATCCACCACGGCCTTGCCGATAGCTACTCTACTCATTTGATCTGCTCGCCTAGACGATGCCTCGACCTTACTAGCAAGCTGGCCGAATCTCGTACTGGCTGTGATCATGTTTGTGTTAATATCTGGGAACCAGTGCCTGACGAATGCCGGCCAGAGACTATGCCTATAATGATTCAAGCACTACAATGCGTCGACGTCCTTACACCAAATGTCCAAGAAGCAAGCATGTTTTTTGGCGAGCCTGAGCCGCTGAGGAAAGATGAAATTGAGCTCTTGGCATTCAAGTTGGCAGATTTGCTGCTTGGAACCAGAACCAAGGTCTTGGTAATGCGCTGTGGAGCCCTAGGTTGTCTAGCTATAGATACATCTAAATGCACAAACAGGCACCAACCAAACTGGTATCCAGCATACCATGACTCGTCTCATGCTGTGATAGACCCGACCGGTGGTGGAAATACGTTTGTCGGTGGATTCGCTGCCAGTTACATTCTGTCGGAAGGCAATATCGAAACTGCCTGCATATTTGGCAATGTCGCTGCAGCATTGGCCATTGAACAGATTGGGCTGCCGAACCTCAGCCATGGTAACGACGGAGTAGAGCTCTGGAATGGTAATACCATCCAAGAACGAGTAGAATTGTACTGTAAACGAGCGGGGTTAAAACGACCAGCCGTCACGTGATGCATATATAGACCCGAAGATCAAGCACTGCTATCATTGCATTCTTTCATCTTGCATTTCTCCAACCCCCACCAGCTAGAGGAAAAGAGGCCGTTATGGCAGTCATTGAGGCTGACAATTCCTGTTTGCTGGCCATTATATTTACTATTTCCACGCATACCGGTCCGCAGCTCGTCTTCCACTATCCTGCGAATCCAGATACCCATAACTATGAAGCGGAATACGCACAGGATAATGATCTCCAGGATGCATCATCGGATACAGACGACTATTTAGAGTTGGAAGGCGATTCTAGTGATGACAACGGCGCCAATGGTGACGTGGAAGACGATGTCCCTGGAACAAGTCCAAAGAATCTGCTCCAAACTCTTGAGAGAGGAAGAACCAAACACAGATCAGTAGCGGCAGAAGACGAATCTTCTAGCATGAGATCTGCTTCGTATGGAAGAGACGTATCAGCGGCTAGGAGCACTGCTGGTGAAAGACAAGACTTTCCGCATTCATCGGACGTAGAAAAGCCAGATGAAATCCTTGGGTTTCGGTCAGATTTCCTGTCAGAATTGCTTTGTCCACCACGGTCCATGTGCAATACTAAATTTGAAATGAATGTCGATGAAATGAGCTTTATTGGGCTTCCGTGCCACGTTCTGCCTGAAGGCCAGTGGAGGAGGAAGAAGTCTCAACGTGCAGTTTCTCCAGCAGGAGGCTCCGGTGCAGCTAAGAGCTCACCCGGTGTGCAGCCAGCGGATCAGAGTGGGCAATCCAAAGAAAATAACGATGATGCCGAAGATGGCGATGACGGGTCTAACGACGAGGAGGATGAACCTGCGAGAACTAATGGAAATGGACATGCAGACGGACACAAATCCGAACTGCGCATGTTTCATGTTGTATTTGTGATGAACCCATCACTTATAGAATATTCTCAGCGTGTTCGAAAAATGTATCATGATGTTTTGGATCCGTTTGTCAGAGTCTTGAGAACAGAACAGGCCAGGTCTAACTATGTTTGGAACCAGGTTGTTCGTATACTTAAAACGAGAGAAGCTTACGCAAATAAGTTATCCAGAGAAGAATTGTGGGACAAATTGGACGAATCTTGTAATTTGGTGTCAGTCATTGGCGACCTGTATGATGCTATTGTCAAGGGAGAGATTGCTAATGTTAAAATCAAGGACAGAATGAGGTCGTTCCAGTTAGAAATCGAGCAAGAGATCGAACGATTACCGACTGTAGTGGAGCCGCGCATTAGTGGGCGTTTTTTGACCACTGCTACTACTGAATTCACGCAGCAGGTAATGAATGGCAAGGCAGGTGACTATTCACAAGGACTGTCGCTCTATGGAATTCTTCTTCTCGATGATGCCGAGCAAGTCATAAGAAGTATGCATGCAGAAACACCAGCAATAGCTGATTTCATCCGAACTATTACTCCTACAGAATCAATTGAGAGCTTGGCAGAGAGGAGTGGACATAGTGTGGTTAAAGTGGTGGAATTGGCTCAGAGTTTGGTCTACTGGAGACAAGCAAAATTCATCTCTCCAATTAATCATAGGAACACATATGCGGTCTCTCCGCTTGTCAACATGCGTGAAATCAACAAATACACGAGCCAGTTTCAGGAGACGTTTCCAGTGTTACCGTTGTCACTGCCTAAATTGCTCTCGATGCTGTCTTCGGGCAAGCCAAGGCCATTTTCAAGTCACATACCCTCTCGAGATCATCGAGATATATACTTGAGGGCGCTCACGTGGCTTATACAGCAGGGATTGGTCATTCAATTAAGGGCATTTGTGTTCCTGAGGATATCCAAGCGGATTAAAATGATTGTGAAGAGAGACATTCAGATGGAGAAGGAGCAGGAGGACGCTGAAAACGGAGTCAAGTCGGAGTTAGTAAAAAACACGGACATATCTATGGACAACACGACTCGACGTACTGATGGCGTAACTGTAAGTGGCAGTGTAACGTCGTCAGGGTTGAGGATCCCTAGCAGTCGAAGCATAGGGCCATCATCAGTGGGTAAACAATCGAGTGCCGATTCAGACGAGCTGGATGCGGAAGAAGACCCAGGTACGGAAGAAAGCCTAATTATGGATCCCAGTCGAGCGACAGTGCTGGAAAGGCGGTGGATTTCAAAGCTGCTGGAAGATAAAAAGCCAGACGTGGTTGCATTTTTCAACCGAGTGCTGCCATATTTCAACGGATCGCGGCCTATTGACGAAGCTTTAGTTCTGGAAGACATCCCGCGGGCAGAATGGAAAAAGTTCCGAGCAATAATGGAGGAGCATCTCATGCTTATTCGGCACTGGTAACGATATAATGACAAAAATTGTACTTATTTATTACTTGTAAATGTAGTCCGTTACAACAACCAAAAAAAATATAAAATGCATATTGAAAGAATATTGGCAAACAATGCGAACCGCAGTTGGAACGGGTCTCAATGATAGAGGAGGCAGAACACTGGTCCTCGGTATAAATAGGACATCAGAATTCCATCTGACCAACGGCCTCCGTCTCTCCGTCATCATCCGAGTCAAAAGATGCCACAGAGGACATCTCGTCGCCGGAGTCAGAGCTGTCTTGAGCATCTTTGAAGGACTCCAAAGTGGCATATTTGCGCACATAATCTCGGACCCTGGATTCATAACCCTTGGGATCACGCATCAAAAGAGCACTTGCCGAGCCGTTCAAGGGATCCGAAGGATTCGGATATCGCAGTAGCTGCGGCAAAAATACATCGAATATGTTGATCATGTCGAACATGGGACTCCAAGTCTGGTTTATGACGTCCAGGCACACACTGCCCGACAGCTCGTCAATATTGGGGTGGAATATCTTGTTAACAAACCCAATTGAAGGCGATTTGTACGGGTATTGTTCCGGAAGTTCCACATGTATCTTCCAAATGCCTCCTTCAAATGGAGCTAAACAGTTAGTGGCGGCCAACCAATTGGCAGTTACATCAAACCTACTCTCAGAAGGGCCCCGAAAACGGACAAAAAACTCATTCCTGCAACTGTTAGACCAGATATGTTCAAGCGAATCTTTCCCGATACTCACATGCTATTGTTGATCAACGTTACGTCGTAGTTGCTGACGAGCCTGCTCCATTAGTATTGCTCCATAAGCCCGTATGACCCCCCGCCAAAGGAACAGTCTACTTACAGCTTCATAACGTCCGTCTCTACTCTTCTTCGAGGAGAACTGCACATAGTCAGTATTTATATACTTTATGTACGTTTTGTCGGATTTCTTACCTCATAATGCGGGTTCCAGTGGTTATTGATAAGAGGACAAGATGATGTGAGGTTGCGAAACGGCCATAAACTACGGAGAGAAACGGGATTACCTAAGCTCGGCGCGGCTAGAACGGCCAGATAGCTCAACATTGATCCGGTAAATATATACAAGTAGTATACAGAAAGATTAGAAATAAGCCAGATTAGAAGAAAATGTTAGTGTAAGCGGAGTTAAGTAGGGGGACGAATGCGGTTCAGACAGACCAGAACTGCCATTCACCAATAGAATCAAACTGCTCCGAGGTCTCAAACGCTACAAACTGGCGCCATTCTAGAGATTCCGCTGCAGGTGCGTAGGCGATGCCGGGACCGCCAAGGAATGTCTCAAACACCTGATATTCTGTCGGCAGCAGCTGTCTCAGTGAGTCGACCTTTCTGTCATGTTCAGTAACGCTCTTATGGTACCCCTCGTAGTCCACCAGCGTTATAGCACAGCCTCCTCCACCGGCCCCAGTAAGCTTGGTTTGGCCCAGGTCCAGTGATTCAGCTGCCACTTTGACTTTCTCTAGAGAAGAATGAGATACCCCCAGGGCACTCAACAGAGCATGGTTCATATGGATCAACTGCGACAGTTCGTGGGAAACTGCCCTCGTTTCATTATCGAATACCCCTGGCACGCTCTGACGAGATGTATGCTTTATGAGTTCGACAGCACGTTTCGATATCTCGCCTATGCTGTCGATAATGGGATCCACCACTTTGGGTAGCGCCTCCTTGCTGGCCCTCACCTTCGCAACAAGCTTTGCAGTACTTCTAGGAACGGTAGTATTAGTGAGAACAAGCTTCAGTTCAGGAAGGTTGCCAAACGGCTCCAACGTGTCGGGTCTCTGGAAGAGCACCGCTCCCCCTCGCGTGGCAACAGCATTATCTATACCGCTAGGTTTTCCATGAATGCAAACCTCGCCAATATAAGACCATTTAGAAACGAGAGCCAAAATATCAGATTTCTGGTCCTCGGAATATGCAGATGGTTGGTCGATCTTATGCTCAACAAAGAGCATCGCCGTTGAAATGCATACGCTGAAGGCAGCAGAAGACCCCAGGCCCGCACTTACAGGAATGAGCGATCGCACCGAATACCGCCTTCCCAGCGTCTCAGGCGTGCAGATGTGTATGTAGAGGTACAGAAATGCAAATGCCGCAGAGTGTGCAGCGCTTTTCTCCTCGGCCCTAATTATCTCATGAAGTCTCCTAGAAATATCCACTCTCAATTCATTCTCATGCTCATGATTATGCTCCAATGCAGCGCGATGCTCCTCGGAGACAGCGTCCCATGGCAGGACATCCGTTTTCCAAGCCTGTTGGAACTGGATGTCCGCGAAAACCAGCTCGACGGTATCGCCAGCGTCAACAGGCGTCACCAAAAGGTACTGGCGAAGTGATAAACTGGCTGCAACAGCAGGTTTATTATACACGACGGCATGTTCGCCAAAAAGAATGACTTTGCCTGGCGCAGACACCACAAAAGACGACGGCGTCGCCATTTTTGGCCGGGGATGAAAGTGTGGGTGAAAAAGTCAAGCGAGAAGATCCCCACCGAACGCCAAACGAATGGGAAGAGATGATATGGAAAGATCGCAGCACGTACGGGTTAGCGTTTTTTTTTCTAGACGCTTGGCAGTTTCACTTAATAAATGCCGGAAAATATACGAATTAGTATGGATAAGATTGTTTATTGCCTAATTAGGGTCCGTCCATGTACCGCCCCTTGCCTATTAGTTACAACGCGATTTATATTCTTCGCTATAGCCAGGCACTTTTAAAGACAGGCCATTTATGCGCCTACCTTTTGAGCAGAAAAAGACCAGTTCTCCTCCATGATTCGGCCTCGCAGAGCCTTGGGTTCAGTTCCTGGAACATATACATCTTCAAACAGAATCTTGGGGTCGGCTTCAGGGAACGGCGAGTTCTCTGCTTCAGCCACCTCCTTGTCGACGTAAGCACGAGCCTCTTTGTCGATTTTCTTGATCTCACTGTCAGTAGCAACCCCAAGGTCGATCAATCGGGCCTTAAGTCCAGTAATCGGATCCTTGGAAGATCTCATCTGCTGAATCTCATCTCGAGTTCTATAAGTGGTACCGGGATCAGACATGGAATGACCACCATATCTATAAGTCTCATATTCAAGAACAAGTGGCCCTTTACCAGAAGCTGCCCACTCCTTGGCAAACTTAGAGCCTTGATAGCAAGCAATGACGTCCATACCATTGATCTTAAGACCGGGAATGTACTGGCCACGCTTGAAATATTCAGTCATAGACGATGAACGAGAAGCAGAAGTACCCATACCGTACTTGTTGTTTTCGCAGGCAAAGATGCACGGAACGTCCCACAATTTGGCCATATTGAACGACTCAAACACTTGGCCCTGGTTTGCAGCACCATCACCATAGAGTGTGAAAGTCGCACAGTCTTCACCTCGATACTGATGTGCAAAAGCGATTCCCAGACCTAGCGGGACTTGGGCACCTACAATACCGTTTCCTCCGTAGAATCCAGGAGCGTACATGTGCATGGAACCGCCTTTTCCGTAGGAAACACCGCCTCGACGGCCCATTAATTCGGCAAGAACCGCAGACACAGAGGCTCCTCGTAGATAAGTGAATCCGTGGCATCGATAAGAAGTAATGATTGTGTCTTTCTTGGTAATAGCACTCTCAATTCCAACAGAAACCGCTTCCTGACCAATTGAAAGATGGCAGAAACCCCGGATCTTCTTGGCTTTGTACAACGCATCTGCAGCAGTTTCCATTCGTCTCACAACGACCATTTCTCGATACATTCTGAGCAGTTCGTCCTTGGGCAATTCCACCTCGAGAGGTGGTGCATCAAGGTTGTACGTTTCGAAGTTTGTAGGATCCAAGCTGATGTGCACAGACTGAAAGTTAGTAGGATATTCGCATTGATCAATGTGATCATTGATACTGCGTGTCGGCATCCAAGGTTTTCGCAGGTGCTACATTCCCTATGGCCGTTACAGCGATATTCCGAAGCTCTGAAATTTCTTCCGGGCTGGCCCAACAAAACTATCCGAGCACTCCATAGCCTCGACGTCGCAGCATTACAATATATCCCATAAAATATGCACTTACCTCCGAGCTCGATGCATAATGCCTTCTACCAACAATCACCGATTGCCTGCGCAACGCAGGGCCCAATGCTCTCAACATGATGGCTGTTGAGAAAAACCGGTTGGGAAATGTTGGAACTTATTGGTTGGTGGGGGCGTTGCCATGGAGACGGTATCGTGTTATCAGCACTGCAAGTGCTAACAATAAATTGTCAATAACGCAAGGCAAATATGCATTCATATTATTACGATATTATCAGGGTAAGCCTCTGAATCTGCACGGCTAATAATTGAAACGCATGGCTGTTGTATTATTCTCAAACGTGAATGCGTTGTACCAGATACATGGGGGTACTGTATGAGGCTACGCAATCCTCATAAATCGAAGATGCACTAAGCATGCAAGAACTAAGGAAATGCGCACTAAAGCAGGCTTATCAGAAAAGGTATATTGTGCAATTGTCATATAAGATATACGATTTTTAACAATAGAAAATATCATAAACCATTCATGTAAATTAACTGGTCTGTGTGGTCGAGTCAATCTGGTTTGGCAACTGATAAAACTTGAATCTTGGCTTTTTGAGGCTCGCCAAGGCCAAATTGGCAAACTGCACTAACAAAGCAAATCCTCTGTGGAAATTCGACACATGAAAAAAGCAACGTAAAACAATTATCATCAAATATGTCCGTTCTGGGACTGATAAGTCAAGCCAGTGCGGCCAAATTGTCCATTTTGGTCTCGATAGCCACACCGAGAACCCCCATAATTGCCAATGCCGCATCTCCGCACTGCATACACCTTATCTAGAAATATAGCTAATCCTCATTAACTTGAAACAACGTCCAAGCTTCCTATAAAACTGATTCGCCGATCTTTTTTGTTTACCTTTCAAAACATCTTGCTGCGAAATGGCTCACGATATACTCTTCACTGCCTCTGATCTCTTGGAATCTCCGCAGACGCAGCCTCACCAGCCCGCCCCACGCACGGGCTTTATACCAATATACCTTGAGAGACAAAGGGACCTCAAGAAGCGATTCCAACAAGTCAAAGATAAATTCGCCAGGTATAGCGGCGAACATCGACTGTCTATTGCCTCCAGCAACTATGACCGTAGGGGTTCTATATCGAGCACTTCACCGACCAGTCCCATAGCTCCTCTTGGAGCTAGTCATCATGACTATTCGGACCTTGTCAGCATTAGTATGCCTTTCCAGCCGTCTTCAGCACCACCTGCACCGCTGTTACCCAGCAAGAAAGCAGTCACTTTTCGTGAACAACCACCTCCAGTCAAGCCATATTCACACCATATTGGCGCTGAACCTAGGTCTATCATGAATCAAACTTGCTGCTTCTGTGAAGAGGCCATTGAATCGCTGCTGGACGGCGAACGGCCACTCATCCTAGAATGCACCCATGTAGCGCATTACGAATGTCTGACGCAGATATTCGATATTCTTCAGTTTGATCCTAAAAGGAAACAGGACCCTACGGGATTTCCCGAATGCCCAAACTGTGGTATGCCTGCCCGACCCACTAATAAGGCACTTCGAGAAGATATTATCAATGACAGATTACTCAACACAGGACCTGCTCCGGGTGATCCTTCCGCATACAGGAAAAAGCATTCGACCAGATCAAATCGTCTGGGTCATCGTTATAGACTCAACTCTTCGTTGACGTCAATAAACGAAGTAGACCAGCTGTATTCGGATGGCCGGTCAGTGCCTCGCACGCCAAAGACAGCCCCATCGCTGTCCATGTCAAGTGGATCACCAGAGTCAATAAGATCTGCAATTACTGATTACAGTATTTCGATGGATCATCCTCCACAGTGGACAGATCCGGCCAGTAAATCTATAGGTAAGCGTGACTTGGGGCCGCGCAACTCTGCGTTATAATATCGGACAATGTAGCATAGAATGACATTTTGTTAGCTTTTTGATAGTGATAAATCAGAGGTTTTTCTTGTAAAGACTTCTCGGTGAGTCTCTGTATAAAACATCCAATATTGGGTAAATAACATGCAATTTCCACATGACGACGACAATTTGAATGCAATTAGATGGTCCTTCCAGCCAAGGTCTGCAGCTCCTCCATCACATTCCTTACCGTCAAATCGTACAGGACTTCGTCCACCTTATTCACATCGTATTTGACAGAGTCGGCTCTCCTTCTCAGGCTATCATTTTTGAAATCCAGGGACCCCACCAAAAGTTGAATTTCGCCAACTGTTTGTTTAATGTTTTCAATACGATATAGTGCTCCGGAAGCGAGTTCTCGTTGGTCCACAGTCTTATTTTGTTTCAGAATAAGATATGATGACGACACAGTGATAATCATTCTCGCCAGACTATTGCAGAAAGTAATCAATCCATGGAGGTACTCTTCTACGGTGAAGAATAACGTCACTTTATCGTCAGATTCTTGTAATGATGCTTCAAACGGGAGTCTAAGCACATCCTCAACGAGAGCCGGGTCAGGCGTCGTACCTCCTACAAGCCAAGTATACTGCATGCAAAAGACAATTGCGTCCGTAAGCTCATTTTTATACGTGTAACGGAACTCGTGGCAGGAATGCATGCAGACTTCTTCGGCCAAATCTTCCAGACAAACAGGGAGTTCCACCTTGAGCACTGTTTCCACAGTGCGGTTCGGAGGGCCAAAGTCGTCCACTGAAAGAGGACGAGTGCACAGAGATATGCCATGCTTCGCCTTGTTTATAGTGAGACTCACTTTATGTGCCAGTTCTTTGAGAACAGAGGCAGTTTTTTCTCGACGACTGAGCGAGTCTGAAATCTGGCCCAATATCGACTGTATCGAATTAGAATTCTGCATGATTTAAAGGACCAGGCTAGCGTTTGAAATGCATTAACTAAATTTAACCTGCAGTGAGGAGCTGAAAATTCCCAGCGTTAATCTCAGACAGAAGTTGGAAAGAACAACCGTGGCTTAAGGTCGATTACATCTTGATTTGATCCGAACTTTTCAGTTCCCAACTTGCCTTCATCAACGCTAGATCTGAATTTTCATATTTATTGGCTGCAGCAATGGCAGATGCACCAAAGGAAAAAGGGTATGTATTTTGCGATAATAGGTTTTCTGTTTCCGGCCTTGTGCTAACCTGTAGTGCTACGAGATCAGGCAGACGCCGTCCATTTGCTAAAGACGAAGATGAAGTTACAGGAAACCCCGAGTCGCTTGCTGGCAAAATGTCAGTAAGAGACATCGGAAGTCGGGTGCAAAGAGGTGGAGCGCCAGCGGATATCAGTGGCAAGAAGGTAGCTGTTTCTGAGCCGAGGCCGCAGAGGAGGCGTGCTAGAGCTGCAAATGCAAACTCAATCTTGGAGTCAACAGAGAATATAGAAGGCTTGAAGTATTTCCCTTTAACGTCAGAGGCTAGAGAAACTTTCGGCTTGATAATGGCATGGTCCCAGAATCACTTGGAAGACGTTAGTCATGACACTCTCCTGTCCGCAGCTGATGCCCTAATAGGCATCGTCAAACAAGAGGGCCCGAGAGATGCGGAAAGGAAATCCCATGTTCAAGAAATTGTGGGTCCTGTTTCTAACGAGGATTTCAGCCAGCTTATAGCTCTGTGTAAACAGGTTGCCGAGCCAGATGGTGACTCCAACGAGACGGCTGCTAGAGAACAAATGGACGTGGATTATGGAGTAGCAGTGGCGTTTGAAGATAACGAGAGCGACGATCAGTATGAGTCAGAGGATGAGGACGAGCAGGGTCTGAGTGCTAGCGGTGAAAGTGACGATGCTGAAATGGTCGATACAGATTCAGACGAACCCGAAGAAGAGGTGGTCATTTCTGCACCCCAAGAAAAGAAAGCCAAAGAGAACCAGGATGAGCTTATTTCCGCGTACGATATCGATTCTTTTTGGCTACAGCGTGAGCTTTCGCCTATATTTAGTGATGCTCATATTCTACATGAGAAGACAAATGCCATATTCGATGCACTTGCTTCGGCCCTACCTTTGGGCCAAGTTGAGAACGACATAGTGGAGTTGCTTGATTTTCAGAACTTCGACATGACTAAAAGGCTCTGCAATAATAGAGAGCGTATCGTCTGGTTGACTAGACTGTCGCGGGCTGAATCTTCGGAAGAAAAGAACAGCGTCCGTGCTGAAATGAGACAAGCGGGCGTTTCTTCACTCTTAACTGAACTTGACAGTCATTCAAAGGCCCAGGAATCCGGGGATATTCAAAATGGTCATAGCATAAGTGATGAAACTGAGGGAGTAGCAGTACAAGACACGGAGATGCATGATTCTGCAGCCCTTCCTCGAATAGTTGACCTGGATGACCTAGTTTTTGAACAGGGAAGTCATCTTTATACCGGAGGTAAACTGACTCTTCCAAACAATACTACTCAATTTACCACGAAAACTTACGAAGAGTATGATGTTCCAGCTCCTGAAAAGCATTCTGGTACTAAGGATCCTTTGGTTCCTATCGAGCAACTTCCTGACTGGGCTCGGCCGGCATTTTCTACTTCCTCCAGTCTTAACACAGTTCAGAGTAAGGTATATCCGATCGCATTTGGTAGTGAGGAAAATTTATTGTTATGTGCTCCGACCGGTGCTGGCAAAACAAACGTGGCCTTGCTTGCCATGTTACATACAATTTCGCAGTATCGCGACGCAGTTACTGATAAAATCGATACGGATTCTTTCAAAATGGTCTACATTGCTCCTCTAAAGGCTCTTGTTCAGGAGCAAGTGCGTGAGTTTAGAGCGCGTTTGGAGCCATTCGGTCTGACAGTCAACGAGCTCACTGGTGATAATAATCTTACCAAGGCCCAAATTCGTGAGACACAACTTATTATAACAACACCTGAAAAGTGGGATATCGTTACGAGGAAGTCATTTGATACGAGTTATACAAATCTGGTTCGGCTCGTCATTCTAGACGAAATCCATTTGTTGCACGACGAAAGAGGCCCTGTTTTGGAGAGCATTGTGTCACGATACGTGCAGAACAATGAAACTGCCGAGGACCTGACAAGGTTGGTAGGTCTTTCGGCAACTCTTCCAAATTACACTGATGTCGCTCGATTTTTGAGAGTGCAGAAGTCCGGGATATTCTATTTTGATGCCAGCTATCGGCCGTGTCCTTTGGCTCAGAAGTTCATTGGGATCACAGAAAAGAAAGCCATCAAGAGATATCAAGCTATGAATGATGCATGCTATGATAAGGTCATGGAATACGCAGGAAAACATCAGGTAATTATATTCGTTCATTCAAGGAAGGAGACGGCGAAGACAGCGAGGTTTCTGAGAGATAAGGCACTAGAATCTGGCACGCTGAACCTCTTCTTGAGAAGCGACTCATCCTCTCAGCAGTTGCTGAGAGCCGAAGCTGATCAAGTCGATAATCCAGATTTGAAGGATCTCCTCCCGACAGGTTTTGCTATTCATCATGCTGGTCTAAATCGAGGCGATCGGGCATCAGTCGAGGACTTGTTTGCTGAGAAGCGTATTCAGGTGCTTGTGTCCACGGCCACTTTAGCGTGGGGTGTAAATCTGCCCGCTCATACAGTCATTATCAAAGGCACACAGGTTTACAATCCTGAAAAGGGCCGTTGGACTGAATTGTCACCTCAGGACGTTCTTCAAATGCTCGGACGAGCTGGACGACCGCGATACGATGATTCTGGTGAGGGTATTATTATTACGGCTCATAGCGAATTGACGTATTACATGTCTCTTCTTAACGCTAAGCTTCCCATTGAATCGCAGTTGATGGCTAAACTAGCGGATACTATAAATGCTGAAGTGGTGCTGGGAACCATTCACAGTAGAGAAGAAGCCGTGAAATGGCTTGGATATACTTATCTCTTTGTGAGAATGCTGAAATCTCCAAAGCTCTATAGGGTAGGCTCTGGTTATGAGCCAACAGACAAGGCTCTCGTCCAACGCCGTCTAGATTTGGCTCATTCAGCATTGGTTATTTTGGACAAATATAACCTGGTTCGGTATGATGTGAGCTCCGGCATTATTCAACCTACTGAGCTTGGTAAAATAGCTTCCCATTTTTATATTTCCCATACATCTATGGGCACATATAACAAACTGCTGAAGCCATATCTGGGGCCTATTGACATACTTCGTATCTTCTCTCTATCTGATGAGTTCAGATTTATACCTGTCCGACAGGAAGAGAAGCTGGAGCTGCAGAAGCTGTTAGAAATGGCTCCAATTCCTATCAAGGAATCTGTGGATGAACCTTCCGCTAAGATAAATGTTTTGCTACAGTCTTACATATCTCGATTACGGCTGGAAGGTTTTGCGCTCACAGCAGATATGATTTGCGTCACTCAATCGGCAGGCAGGCTGATTAGAGCTATTTACGAAATCTGTTTGAGGAAGGGGTGGGCCGAACTCACTAGAACTCTGCTGGATCTCTGTAAAATGATTGAACGCAGAATGTGGTTATCAAATTCTCCTTTTCGACAGTTTCCGTCTTGCCCCTCAGAGGTCGTAAAGAAGACAGAAGCTTCTCAGATGCCCTGGTCGCGTTATTTTGATCTCGCCGATCCTGCAGAGGTGGGGCAGGCGATCAGAGCTGAGAGATATGGACGACAAGCATTCCAAATGCTGAAAGAATTTCCAAGATTGGAACTTGGTGTTCATTTCCAACCACTTTCTCCCAGTATTTTAAGGGTAGAATTGGAAATTCGAGCAAAGTTTGAGTGGAACAAATCACTGCATGGCCCTGCTCAAACGTTCGTTTTACTAGTCGAGGATGGTGATGGCGACCAGATCCTTTATCATGATGTCTTTGTATTGCGGGAAAGGTATGCTACTGATGATCACCTTCTAGAGTTTACTGTACCTTTGACAGACCCCTTGTCGCCAGTCTACTTTGTGACGATGATCTCGGACAAGTGGTTGCATTCTGAATCACGAATTGCTCTAAGCCTAAGGAATTTGATATTACCGGCTAAGTTCCCTCCTTATACTCCAATTTACGATTTACAGCCTCTTTCTGTTTCTGAGTTGAAGACTGACGATTATATTAACCTTTACCGGTTCAAATATTTCAACAAGATTCAGACGCAGACTTTTCATGCTCTATTTGAGTCCGATAAGAGCGTATTCATTGGATCTTGTCACGGAAATGGCAAGACTGTATGTGGTGAGCTGGCCATTTTAGCTCATTGGAAAGACCCGGACTCCGGTAAAGTATTGTTTCTATCACCATTTCAGGATGTAGTCGATCAGCAGTTATCGGATTGGAAGAAGCTGTTTTCCGAATCCAAGTTTCTCAGTAAAAAAGTTATTCAGAAATTGTCAGGAAGGGAATTGCAAGCTGATCTAAAAACCTTAGAACAGTCTGACCTCCTTCTCTGTACACCCGAGCAGTGGGATGTTGTTAGTAGAAGATGGCAGAAAAGGAGGCACGTTCAGGCTGTCGAGTTAGTAATTGCTGATGATGTTCACATGATTGGCGGTCTCAATGGGTCGATATATGAAATTGTACTTGCACGGATGCGTTACATGGGTGCGCAAACTGAGAACCCGCTTCGAATTATTGCCTTATCAGTCCCACTAGCAAATGGAAGATGTGTTGGTCAGTGGCTTGGATGCTCATCACAGACAATCTACAATTTTTCTCCACAGGAGCGAGTCCATCCAATTGAGGTTCATTTACAGTCTTTTTCTAATCCTCATCATCCTTCCATGATGATTGCTATGGCCCGGCCTGCTTTCAACAGTATACAACAGTGTAGTGGCCAGAAGATTGTGTTTGTTGATGAGCATCAGCAATGCATTGACACAAGTCTTGATTTCATGAAGTTGTCCCGTGAGGAATTTGGACGTGATGATTTATTTGTCAATTCTTCGCTATCAAAGGCGGCAGATTATTTGGACCAAGTCCGCGATGATTCACTAAGGGATTCTCTCAGTCATGGAATTGGACAGTTATACCAATCTATGAACAGTCGAGACAAGAGGATCGTTGAAGAGCTTTATCGTAAGAAGTTCATTGACGTTTTAATTGTGGCGAGAGCTTGTTGCCTTACTATACCCCACGGTGATAATAACCTTGTAGTTGTTCTCGGAACTCAAATTTACGAAGGCCAGGAACATCGATATGTGGACTATCCTGTCAGCGAGCTTCTGCAGATGATCGGTCAATGTGGTGGTCAGTCTTTCGATTCTGGCAAGTGTCTCATTCTGACTAATTCTGCCAAGAAAGACTATTATCGAAAATTTTTGACAGATGCTCTTCCTGTAGAAAGTCATCTGCATGTCAGTCTACATGATGCGTTCCTTGCGGAAATCAGCGTCGGAGTAGTCCAGTCGCCAGAGGAAGCCGTTGATTGGATTACCTATTCGTATTTCTATCGAAGGTTACAATTGAATCCGAGCTTTTACGGACTGACTGACCAATCTGAAGTCGGAATCAACGAATATTTGTCTGACCTCATAGAAACCACGCTCGGTGATTTAACGGAAGCGAATCTAATTGAGCAGGATGAAGAAGACATGACGGTTGCTCCAGCTAGCAGTGCGAGAATTGCAAGCTATCACAATGTCTCCTTTATTACTATGCAGACCTTTATGCTTTCACTTAATGGAAAGACCAAGCTCCGTGCAATCCTAGAAACCGTTACGTCGGCTAGCGAATTTGAAACTGCAATTCCAGTCCGGCATCACGAGGAGA
Organism: Casaregolazyma lundiana; assembly: GCA_030563415.1. NCBI lineage: Eukaryota > Fungi > Ascomycota > Dipodascomycetes > Dipodascales > Trichomonascaceae > Casaregolazyma > Casaregolazyma lundiana. The sequence goes on from JAJMJF010000047.1 coordinate 41,003, forward strand.
AGTTGCTTGCTCAAATCTATTCCAGAGTTCCTGTAAAGAGTGCAGATGTGAACTATGAATCACCGAGATTTAAGGCCTTCATTCTTCTACAGGCTCATCTATCTCGATTCACGTTACCCGCAGACTTACAAGTAGACCAAAAAGTTGTTTTGGAGAAGATTTTGACAATGCTGGCTGTTAGCGTGGATGTTCTGTCAATGGATGCGCATTTGAGTGCCATGTATGCTATGGACTTATCACAGATGGTTGTTCAGGCAATGTGGGATAAAGATTCTGCACTGAAACAGATCCCTCATTTCACGTCAGGCATTATTGAAGCTTGCAAAAAGGAAGGAATTGAGACTGTTTATGATTTCATGTCGATTGAAGATGACGATGTTAGGAGCAGAATACTTGGCATCTCTGACGAAGACCCACGTATGTCGGCAATTGCGGACTTCGTAAACAACTACCCTAGTGTTGACATTGCTGGTTATGATGTGGACAACGAGAGTCTTATTGCAGGAGAAGAATGTTCCATTGTTGTCAGCCTGGTTCGAGAAATGGACGAAGACACTGATTTCAAGGTCCGAGCTCCCTTTTATCCCTTCGACAAGACGGAAAACTGGTGGCTTGTTGTTGGAAACACTTCCGAGCGGCAATTGTACGGCATCAAGCGAATTTCAATTTTTGAACTTGAAAAACAAGTTGAAGTACGGTTCATTGTACCTACCGGTGGGCATCATCAGCTTACAGTTTGGCTCACATGCGATTCTTATTTGGATGTAGACAAGGAGATTGAAATTGAGGTTGATGTTGCAGAGGGTGAGGAAGACCAACAAATGTAATTTATAATGTATGATATGTATTATTAATTATGCAAGTTAAATATATATGCAGCACTATGCTGGTTGGGCTTCTTGGCCTGCCACTTGGTGTTTTTTGATGTCGTCCAAACTCCATACCGATAGACCCTCCTGGTCCTGAGGATCTACGGGCTGAGCCATGGTTCTCAGAAACTTTTTGGCATTGGCGACGGCCATATCAGTGGAAAGGTTTGTATCGGCATCTGAAAGAGCCTGCGCTATCCACTTCGGAAGTTGCGTTCGCTTTCTTGCAAATCTTCGATCTGCTAACACCATAATACCATAGTCATCTTTACCCCTTAAAACTCTTCCAAGGCATTGGGCTGCATGACGCATGGCGTCGAAAGACAGAAAGTCATTCTCCCTGATCCTATAGTTTTCACGCATAAATTCCAGCCGAGCCTTGAGAATTCTCGATTCTGTATACTGAAATGGAACGCCAATCATAAGCACGGTCCGGCCGTAGTGATGATCAAAATCGATTCCTTCAGATACCTTACCTCGTGCCACACAGAGCATTACAGCCCCACGGCCATTTGAACATGCCGTTCGATAAGTTTCCAAAGCTACTGAAGACTCCTGACTGTCAGGTGTTTCCACAAGGATGAGTTTATATTTCCAGACTTCATCCAGCACTCCCATACTCTGCCACATGCTGATAATTGATTCCATGTACAAATATGAAGGGAAAAAAACAACCATTCCGTCTGGAGTTAGTTTGGAGAATTCTATGAGCATATTGCCATAGTTCCTCACCACACTGGGATCATTTCTAATCTGAAACGACGAAGAAACTGCAACTTGATCAGAGCCTTTTGTGACAACCAACGGCAAAAATGATCGTCTAGCTAACGACATGGTGAAAGACTCTTGGATGACAGTCTCAAAGTTTAGCATTTTCGGGTACATATCAAGAGGAGAAATGGTACCCGAGGTAATGATAACAGAGTTGAATCTCTCAAAGACTGGTTTCATAGCAATGGACGCGTCGAGACATGCCAAATGCAGAATGGGATTCGGGACTTGTGACTGGTCCGTTTCGTAAGGTTCTAGAATCAGGGTAAAGCCTTCCTCATATGTTGCAACCAAAGTTGCGAACATAGTTATCTCTTTGAGAGCGGCATAGTCATCAATGTTGGTTAGTTCTAGGGTTCTGACAAGAGAATTCATGCGCTCGGTGCAGAACCTCAATGGCTTCCGCTCAATATAAGTCAGCTCCTTAACATGACGTAAAAATGAAGCAGGGGTTTCAGATATGACGTGGAGTATCTTCATTCGCGTCTTGAGGTATTCAATGAAACGCTTGAGGAATGCCACAAAATGCTCGGCTCGGCGAATGTTGCCAGGAACAGCTTCAGCCAGCAAGTCTGCAGGCAAAACCGGGTTTGACAAAAAGGTATCCTCTTGGCGAGCGATCTCCGCCTCCCTGAGACCTCTTACCATCTCCTGATATTCGTTTTGTAGTTTTTCAGAATCAGTTGCTTTAACTTGATCAACAGCTCTGCCTAAAGAAGCAGCGCCACGAGCAGCCTTTCGGAGAGTATCTTCAGTGAGATCGACACTCAACGACTCGATACAAACGTTATCGATATTATGGGCTTCGTCGAAAATAATAATACAGTCTTTAGCTAGTTCTTTCGACACTCTTTCGGCAATCTTGGGGTCGACAAGATAATGATACGAGTAAATAACGACATTGCAGTAAGCAATCATTCGACGCACAGTAAAGTAGGGGCAAAGCTTGTTCTTTTCGCCATAAGCTAGAACATCTTCAAATGTGTAAACTCCAGAAGGGATCAGATTATGAGGCTCCAATTCATCGAGATTATCGTGATATTCACATAACTGCACGGAATCGTCGCCGGCCTCCTTTCGTTTCTTTGCAACGCCATTGGTCATGGATCGGCACAGTTCATCCACCACGACACCTTTGCGTTCGTAACGGACATTTGGATTCAAACAGAGGTTTTTACGGGAAGTTAGGCCGAGCCCGCGGAAATCTTCCACATAGCCCTTCTCTTTTGCCCTATACTTCATCAAGGACTGCAGCTCAGCCAGTGCCTTTTCGATCTCCGACATTGTACGAGAACAGTATACGATTTTGCGATGCTCAGGATAATGCTGCTGGTATGCAACGGTCAGACTTAGCAAAGAGATGGTTTTGCCAGTTCCAGAAGGCATCTCTAGAATGGCGTTGCCCCCGACATCCAAGGCTTTTTTCACCGAACACATGTACGAATATTGTTCAGGATATATGCGAGGATACGGAAATATGACAGGCAGGTCATCGATGTAGAAACTGATGGGTTAGTGAAGGGAAGGATGGTGTTTGGCAAAGTACTTACAGCATGGTGTGGAGATCAAGTGGGAAGGAAGAAGAGATGGAAAAGTCGATAAGATAGAAGAGATGAATGAGAAATCGGGTTTGCAAGAAAAGACTTTCTAGATAAATCTAAAAACGCTGGAATACATCCGTATGCACGCCAGGATATAAGTCCTTACTCTAAAAAAAATCCCCGTACTAGGAGATCTCTAATGCCAATCCTATACCACTATCAATCTACATACTTTTCTTGGAAAAACTTCTTCAATTTCGGGTATATTATATCTGAAGTCTCGCCTTCAAATGTGTAAAGAATTCCCTGTTTATCGTAGTAATCTACCAGAGGCATTGTCATGTCATGGTATTTGTCCAGACGTTGCTTGAAAATGGCCTTAATGTTAGTCAACGCACGTATCATTGAAAAGCTCTAAACTTACCGGATTATCATCCTCGCGTTTCGATAAGGGCTCGCCCGTAAGATCATCTCTGCCAGGAACTTTGGGCGGATTGAATGTCAGGTTATATACACGGCCACTAGGCAGATGGACCCATCTATTTTCAATTCGATCCAGAATCACTTGCTCAGGAACCTTCAGCAGAACTACAGCATTCAACTGCGCATTGTGCCCCGAGAGCGTCTTGTCGAGAGGAGGCGCCTGCTGAACCGTTCGAGGGAATCCATCCAAGATCCACGAACTGTCGGTATTGAGCCAATTACGGTCTCGCAATTGGCCAGTAATGAGCTCGATCATGGTCGCATCGGGAACAAGACCGCCGCTTCGAAGAATTCCCTCCACTTTGCTACCGAGAGCAGTCTTGTCTTTGATGTTCTGTCGAAGAATGTCTCCCGATGAGATGGCATTGAGACCGCCATAGTCTTTGAGCAGCCGAGATGTCTGTGTGCCTTTGCCAGATCCAGGAGCTCCTAAAAACAGGCTGCGAAACGGTCGGAATGCCACCATTTGCAGTTAGTTGGCAAGAAGTTGTGTGAAGAACGAGATGTTGGGCAATCTTATCGGTCCCGATCTGGCCTTTTGCGGGGTATCGGCAGGAAATCGGATCCCCACATGTGGAGAACTAAGGTAATTGGGAACTTTATCTAGGTGATTGTAGAATATATGGGCGATTTTAGCTTTGGTGGATGTGTTTTTTGTTACAGTGGATGTGCTATTTTTGTTGAGACGACTGTTTTGCGGAGTTTGTCCGCACCCATATCTTCCCTACTTGCTAATTCCCTACTTGCCAACCTAACTCCAATTCGATCCAAATGCCAAAGTACCTTTCAGCCAAAATCAGGGAATTCCAACCGACTCTTCTAGATGGAATCACCAGCAAAGATGATCCGGCTGATATGTCGGTCCGGCTGCGTCCAGCTAATAGGAAGAGCCTGACTTCGAAAGCACTTCCCGGATCCAAGAAGCCCGGATACTCGGAAATCTATAGAAACGCTCTTGTTACCGACAGACTCTTATCTCGATACCATCCAGATATCAAGACCATGTACGATGTTAACTCCTTTGTTATGAACCGGTTTCCGGATAACGATTTCCTGGGATATCGATCCTACGATCGTGTTTCCAGAGCTTGGTCTGACGAGTACCACTACATTTCGTACGGGGAAGCCGATACAATGGCCAGCAATATCGTCGCTGGTATTGCTGAGGCTGTTCGGCAAAAATCCGACCTGGTTCCCGCTGATAAGTATGTCATAGGCATGTATATGCCTAACTGTCCACAATGGGTTTTGACCGATATTGCCTGTGTTAAGCAAGGGCTTCCTTCGGTATGTCTCTACGACACGTTGGGCCCTGATACGGTGCGGTATATCTTGACACTCTGTGATATACCTGTTCTCGTGGCTTCGCTGGCCAACGTTTCTAAGATTCTCATTCTCAAATCCGGATTGCCGAAACTTAAAGTGATCATTTGCTCTGAAGAACTCATTGACCCTTATGATCATCCTGAGCGTCCGTTGGACTATTCATTGCGTGCCTGGGCAAAGGACGTTGGAGTGGATCTCTACAGTTTCTCAGAGATTCAACAGCTTGGCAGTCTGCACCCATTGGCAGATAACCCGCCAGCACCAGATGATGCCTATGCTTTCAATTTCACGTCTGGAACAACTGGAAATCCAAAGGGTGCAATATTGACACATTTGAATATCATCAGTGCCATCACGTCTATTCGTTACCATGTATTGCCGAATGACTACCCCATCTCGGCATTTGCTTTCCTTCCGCTGGCTCACATATATGAACGAATGTTTGTTCTTGCATTTATTTCGGCGCATGCCCGTTTGCAATTTCCTCATGGTAGTGTTTTAGAGCTATTTGATGACTTGAAAGTAGCTCGGTCAACATCAATTAATCTGGTTCCACGAGTTCTGACGCGACTTGCCGCTACGCTCAAAGTTTCCACCATAGAAGCACCGGGATTCATGGGAATCATTTCTCGCAAAGCATATGCTAGCAAACTTAGACGGCTTGAGGAAACTGGAAGCCCACGGCACTTCTTTTGGGATCGCGTTTGGTGCAGCAAAATCAGAGAAAAAATCGGCTTCACCAATATAGAATACGTCCTGACTGGATCTGCCCCACTACGCCCTGAGACTATCACCTTCTTAAAGCTTGTCCTGGGCATTGACCTCATGCAGGCCTATGGGTTGACAGAAACCATGGCGGGAGTTTGCGGCAGTGACAGAGTAGAATCAGATGGCAAGAGCAATGGGGGTATCTGGGCATCTTTAGAATTCCGGCTTCGTGATGTTCCTGAACTCAATTATTCTTCTGATGACAAGCCATACCCGCAAGGAGAGCTTATGCTTAGGGGTCCCCATGTATTCACGGGATACTATAAGTCAGCCGATAAAACGGATGAGGCGTTCGATGATGACGGCTTTTTCCATACTGGTGATATAGCTTCTGTTGATGAACGGGGCCGAATATTCATAGTGGATCGAGTCAAGAATTTCTTCAAGCTGGCACAAGGAGAATACATCGCAGGAGAAAGAGTGGAAGGCACCTATGTATCCAATTCCACGCTACTGAACCAACTCTTTGTATACGGAAACTCGCATGAAACGCATCTAGTTGGAATTGCGGCTGTTAACCCCGAGACGTTTTCGACCTGGGTCTCCGAAGTGATCCAAAAGAAGGTTAGTGCTGTCGATTTCGACACCTTGTCAGCACTAGGGAAAGAAAAGAGAATCCGAAGCTTGTTTCTCAGCAAGCTTAATAAGTCTGTCCCCCCTGGTGCGCTTCAGGGCTTCGAACGCGTCAAGAACTTGCATTTGGCAGTTGAACCGTTCACAGTAGCCAACGGCTGTGTGACTCCTACTATGAAAATTGTCCGACCGGTAGTTTCTAAAGTCTATCGGGAGCAATTGGAAACTTTATATAAAGAGGGGATAATGAAAGAGTCCAAGTCGAAGTTGTAGATAGTCGGCAGTGATAGAACTGGGCTAGGGGACGAGCAAGGCGGGCAGAATTAGAACTACTACCGATAATTAAGTAATTTTGTACTTTTCTCCAAGAATCGACAACTAGCTTTCATCAAGACTTTATCTAAATACTCGCATCGTTAATTTCCTCCTATTCAATTCATCCGCTTCCTGCCCACATCTCTACTCGTTGCTTTTTCCTGCGCGTTGTCCAACGCGTCACAACCTCCATCTTTCGGTTCTTACACTCACTATGGCGAAGGAGGCTAAAATAGCTAAAGGACAGCAGACGCTGTTCAGTTATTTTCAGAAAAAACCCGCTGAGCCCGCTAGAAATGCCGATAGTAACGGAACGGCAAAGGCTCCGGATACGCCGAATTCGGAGTCTCGCAAGCTTCCTGGACTAGGCACCAAGACGTCCGAGAATCCCCCACCGACTATGACACTCGTTAGTGAACCTAAATCGAGTTTTCAAGACTTGGAATCGTCACTACCGACTCCTAAAACCCCGCTAGATGGCGTATCGGACGAATCTGGTGCCAAATCTGGCCCAGATGCCCAGCTTCCAAGCAGCCCCATCAGGAGAGTAAGTGTAGATTCAGATGCACAGGCATGCAATTGTCTGTAAATTATTTCAAGCTCGGAATTACAAGGTCTTTGAGATGTTTCTAGCTATTTGCAGTTGCTTGTTCGCGTTATATTCTTCTTGTTTGCTTATTCTAACCTCTCAGTCCAACAAGCGTGTTAGCTATACAGAGTCAGACGACGATGATAACGATGTTGCTCCAAAAGCAAAAAAGACAGTCAAAAGGCGTGTACTGGATGACGATGATGATGACGACGACTATCGTCATGACGGAACAAGCGAAGATGAGCCCATGGTTGATGCTGTAGATGAGGCAAGCTCTGGCAGCTCTGAGGACGACAAGTCTGACAAGTCTACCGATCTGAGCAAATTCAAGGCCAATTCTAAAAAGATTACTCCGAAAAGTGCACCCAAGGAGGCACAGAAGCCTTCTGCAAGTACTAAGAAAGTCTCGTCTGGCCAATCTTTTGAGAAGAAGAATGAGGAGCGATATTCCTGGTTGGAGCAGCTTCGAGATGCAGAGGGCCATTTGGAAACTGACCCTGACTATGATCCTCGAACTCTTTTCATTCCGAAATCTGCCTGGGCTAAGTTCACTCCGTTTGAGAAGCAGTACTGGGAAATCAAATCGACCATGTGGAATACTGTCGTTTTCTTCAAGAAAGGAAAGTTCTATGAACTATATGAAAATGACGCCGATATTGCCCACAACGAATTTGATCTCAAATTAGCTGGTGGAGGAAGGGCGAACATGCGCCTGGCGGGCATTCCAGAGATGTCTTTTGATTTCTGGGCTTCCTCGTTCATAGCTAAGGGTTACAAGGTCGCCAAGGTCGATCAGCTTGAATCTGCATTAGCTAAGGAAATGCGAGATCAACAAAGGAAAGGCAAGAAAGAAGACAAGATCGTCAAGCGTGAATTAGCCTGTGTACTCAGTGGAGGTACTTTAACCGATGAGGCGATGCTCGTGGATGATATGTCTACGTATTGTATGTGCATCAAACAACATAGTCAGCAGACATTTGGCGTCTGCTTTGTGGATACTGCCACTGGCTCATTCTTTGTCAGTCAGTTTGAAGATGATGCGGACTATTCGCAATTTGAAACCATCCTTGCCCAAACACGTCCGAAAGAGTTGCTCCTTGAACGAGGGGGTATCTCTCAAAAAGCCACTAGAATTATAAAAAACAATACCAGTGTAAACACTATTTGGAATTATTTAAAGCCTAACTTGGAATTCTGGGATAGCGAGAAGACATTCGAGGAGATTACTCACGGTCGCTATTTCGAAGGACAAGATCTCGATGATTTGTCTCAATTTCCCGAGGTCTTGCAAAAAATTTGCACTGATGAATCTTATTCCACACTTCTCTCTGCTTATGGTGGTTTACTCTGGTATTTAAAAAGCTGCTTGATTGACAAAGACCTTGTGTCTCTAGGAAACATCCAATGGTACGAATCCATTCAAAAGGATGTATCGATGGTGCTAGATGGCCAGTCGCTTCAGAACCTGGAGATATTTGCCAATACATTTGACGGTGGTGCAGATGGCACGTTGTTTAAACTGCTCAACAGGTGTCAAACACCCTTTGGAAAGCGCAGGTTGAAGAAATGGCTGTGCCATCCTTTGATGGACTCTAGGAAAATAAATCAACGGCTGGACACTATAGATTTTCTTAACTCTCATCCAAATGTCCAAGAAACCATTGAAAAGCAATTGTCTTCTTTGCTCGATTTGGAAAGGCTTCTCTCTCGAATCCACGCTGGACAACTGAGAGTCAAAGATTTTGTTCGGGTTATTGAGTCGTTTGAGAAAATTTACCAACTTGTGGTCAACATCCATGACGAGTCGTCGTCATGTGAGTTGCTGAAGGGACTACTGAAGAGCTTGCCGGAGAATCTGCAAAGATGTTTACCTGAATGGACAGACGCTTTTGACAGAGAACGAGCAAAGAAGCAAGGAGAATTAATTCCAGAGCCTGGTGTTGAAGAAGAATTTGATGAGAGCACCAATCGCATAAAAGTCATCGAGAATGAACTTGAGGCCAAGTTGAGGCAGTACAGGAAGCAATTTGGTTCACAAGAAATTTGCTATAGGGATAGTGGCAAGGAGATTTATTTGATTGAAGTTCCCTCAAAAGTTAAAACGGTTCCTGACGAGTGGATTCAAATGGCTGCTACTTCCAAAGTTAAAAGATACTGGTCCCCAGAGGGAAAAAAGTTGGTAAGGCAATTACAAGAAGCTCGAGAAATGCACAAGATCGTTACAGACAACCTGCAATCTAAGTTGTATCGAAGATTCGATAAGAATTATTCTATTTGGCTCAATGCCGTACATGCAGTAGCTTCAATTGATTGCCTCGTGAGTCTAGCGAAAACCTCGCAGGCCATAGGGAGCCCGTCATGCCGCCCCGAGTTTGTGGACCATGACGAAGGTGAGGTTAAGTTTATTGAACTACGACATCCTTGCTTTGATTCTAGTAGCCGGGATTTCATTCCAAACGATATTTCTCTAGGTGGACCCGACGACGCTAATATTACACTGCTTACTGGAGCAAACGCAGCAGGCAAAAGTACCGTTCTGCGTATGACATGTGTGGCAGTTATTATGGCACAAATGGGCTGCTATGTTCCTGCTGAGAGTGCTCGGCTAACTCCAATTGATCGCATCATGACACGGCTGGGTGCAAATGACAATATTTTTGCCGGCAAGAGTACCTTTTATGTGGAACTTAGTGAAACTAAACGTATTTTAAGTGAAGCGACCAGTCGCTCGCTTCTTGTTATAGATGAGCTCGGACGAGGAGGATCGTCATCTGACGGTTTTGCTATTGCAGAGGCAGTCTTGCACCATATCTCGACTCATGTCAACGCTCTTGGATATTTTGCTACTCATTATGGGACACTTGTGCATAGCTTCACGAATCATCCTCAAGTAAAGCCCCGGCGAATGGCCATTCTTGTTGACGACGATGCATCTCAAAGACGTGTAACGTTCTTGTACAAGCTGGAGGATGGTGTCGCACCAGGATCTTTTGGAATGCATGTAGCCACCATGTGTGGGATCGACTCTTCTATTGTAGATCGAGCAGAGGTTGCGGCACAGGAGTTTGAGCACACTAGCAGGATGAAACGCATGCTGGAAATCACAAACGAAGAAAGTACAATCAACCTTGGACTTGAAAGTGATTTTGTGTGGGCAGTTGGCGACCGAGATCGAAAAGGAATGTACACTAAACCGAGTCTGGCGACAATTCTCGGTTGCGTGGGCGGTCTGAGTTAGATTTAATCTCTTGAGCTTATGCGGAGAATAAGACATAACAGCACAACGATATTCGATTACCTATAGTGCAATGTAAACAAATATCTAATACCTAATATAGAAATTTAAGCAAATATCGAATACCTAATACATCCATATTAATTAACGAGCGACTACATTATTTTTTTGAGTCGAAGTGCTCCTACCCTTTTCTGTGATTAGCTATGCAGGGGTTTGTCGATCACACCTGAATTGGGCTGATTTGAAACACTGGAAATCGCTTTGAAAATGGGGCTCACAGATACGAACGAGTAGATACGAGGAGTATCGAGCAGTAAGTAAGGTAGGCTAGTTGTCATCACAGCCGTATTGTCTCACTATAGCCTTCTCCATGTCTCGGTTGATTGTGGCATTAAACTGATTCTCGTTTGTTTTTGCCAACTGTTGTCTCAGATGAGCGCCACATTGCAAAGACGATGGAAATCAGCGCATCGAATTTCGGGCCCTTGTTCACGCAGTTTTCTCGCGCATTTCGCAATTCATATACTGAGTGTCAATATAAAATATTGCTACTTATCATTCTCTTATCCTATCTCCAGTTGTGTTAATCATTCCCTTTCTAAGCCTGTTCTATATTTAAGTTCACCCCCTGGGCACGGCTGACACCCGCAATTTGTTTTAGGCATACATATAAACACCAAGAGATTGCATCAATCTCCTCAACTCTACACATGTCCTCAAACAACAACAGAGGAAATCGGTACGAGCGTTCTGGAGAGAATCCTTTTGAGCCTACAGGAGGTCATGGGTACGGCCACGATGACCAAGGTTCGTCCAGTACAGAGTATTCGAGGTCTACATCTCCTGGCATTCAGCCGTTGAGGCCTGCTCAGACCGGTTCTCGTGTAGACCTGCCTGAAATCCCCCCTTACAACCCTTACGTTGGCGCTGCTGCTGCAGAAAGAGGTCGGCTGGACGTATACTCTCATGGGCGCAATTCTCCTTCTCAACCTCGTAGAGTGAGCCCTGGTCCTTACGGTCGAGTGGCCGCTCCCTACGACACCATTTACGACGACCACAGAAACGACGATACTCTCATGTATGACTTGAGCAATGAGCCGAGTCATCAGAGTACTTCTGGAAATCCCTATTACTATGATAATGACACTATTCCTCTCACGGACTACAACAAGGAACGTTCGACTGCTGATCTGTCTCCTCCAAGGAGACCTGGTGACTCTCTTCCTTACCCAGCCAGTATTGGTGATGATTCTCTCAACTCTGAGCCTATCGGTGGAGAAATGGGTTTCCCTATGCAAGAAGCTTCAAGAGAGATCCCTGGTGTGTCTCAGCTTCAATCTACTGTGAATCTGAGTGAAGCTCCTTATCCTTTGGACGAGGATGATGCTGATGAGCATACCGCGCCATATCCATCAGATGCGTATCTAAATGAAGCACCACCACTTGTGCCTCCTGTACGGCCATATTCGACTGCTCCTAGTACTGGTGACACTGTGGATTCCTGGCAACTAAGGCAACGCAATCTCAACAGGACGTTGAAACGACTAGCTACCAAAAAAATCAACCTCATCAAAGGAAAAGTACTTAGCGCTGAATATCCTGTTCCCTCTGCTGTGAAATCTTCTGTCTTGCCTAAATATAGGGACGAAGAGGCTGGTAGCACTGAGTTCACGCATTTGAAATATACGGCTGCTACCTGTGATCCAGACGATTTCACGGTTGAAAATGGTTACAATTTGCGGGCTACGCAATATGGACGTCAGACAGAACTTCTTATCGCTATTACTTACTATAACGAAGATAAGCAGCTGACGGCTAGAACTCTTTATGGAATAATGCAGAACATTCGCGACATTTGTAAACTGAAACGATCACGTTTCTGGAATAAGGGGGCACCTGCGTGGCAGAATATTGTTGTCACTCTCATCATGGATGGCATTGACCCCTGTGATAAAGATGTCTTGGACATGCTAGCAACCATTGGTGTGTATCAGGACGGTGTGATGAAAAAGAATGTCGGTAAAGACGAGACGGTTGCTCACATCTTCGAGTATACCACGCAACTATGTGTGACGCCTAATCAACAACTTGTTCGTCCTGTGGAAGGTAACAGCTCTTCTTTGCCTCCAATTCAGTTTATATTCTGCCTGAAACAGAAAAACTCCAAAAAAATCAACTCGCACCGCTGGCTGTTCAACGCTTTCGGCCGTAACTTGAAGCCTGACGTCTGCATATTAGTGGATGCTGGTACTAAACCTGGACACAAGTCCATTCTTGCTTTGTGGGAGGCATTTTACAATAACAAGAATATTGGAGGTGCTTGTGGAGAGATTCACGCTATGCTGGGGCGTGGCTTGAAGATGCTAATCAACCCGCTTATTGCTGCTCAGAATTTCGAATATAAGATATCCAACATATTAGACAAGCCTTTGGAATCAGCTTTCGGGTTTATTTCTGTGCTACCTGGTGCCTTTTCTGCGTATCGCTATAGTGCTATTGAAGGCAGGCCACTTGAACAGTACTTCCATGGAGATCATACTCTGGCAAAGAGACTAGGTAAAAAGGGAATTGATGGAATGAACATCTTCAGAAAGAACATGTTTCTTGCAGAGGATCGAATATTGTGCTTCGAAGTGGCGTTCAAACAGGGTTGTAAGTGGCACCTGACGTATGTCAAGGCTTCCAAAGCTGAAACTGATGTTCCTGAAGGTGTGGCGGAGTTCATTTCTCAACGTCGCCGATGGCTTAACGGCTCTTTCGCTGCCAGTCTGTATAGTATTATGCATTTTGGTCGAATATACCGCTCTCGGCATAACATAATCCGCAAGTTGTTTCTCCATATACAGCTGCTATACAACATGCTACAGCTTGTGTTGTCATGGTTCTCGTTAGCCTCTTACTATTTAACTACTACTGTGATCATGGAGCTGGCTGCGGATCCCAGCTCTTTTGGCGGTGCTAAGGATGCCAAAAGCTTTCCTTTCTCTATGGAGGCTTCGAAGATCGTGGCGCTCGTCTTGAAATACTTTTACGTATTCTGCCTTGTCCTGTCGTTTGTACTAGCACTGGGAAATCGTCCAAAAGGTTCCAGATGGCAATATACCTTGTGTATATTCGTGTTTGGGCTAGTTATGTATTACACAGCAGCAATCTCTTTTTACCTGGCCGCTGCCGCATTTAAGGAAATCCATATAGATTCTGTGGGTGAATTTTTTTCGGACTTCTTTTCATCTATCATTGGTTTAATAGTGGTGGCTCTGGCATCTACATTTGGATTATACATCATCTCTGGTATATTATACTTGGATCCGTGGCATGTCTTGCACTCGTTTCTCCAGTATCTTTTCATGATGCCTAGCTTCATCAATGTGCTCAATGTTTATGCTTTTTGTAATTGGCATGATGTATCATGGGGGACAAAAGGTTCTGACAAAGCGGATGTCCTTCCTGAGGCGAAGATAAAAGAAGAGGACAAAAAACTAGGTGAAGTGGTAGTTGAAGATTACGAACGGCCCCAGGAGCAAATAGATGCCCAGTTTGAGCAGGTTGTCAAGCGCGCTTTGGTTCCATTCAAGGCACCAAAGTCAGAGCGCGAGATGAATCGTGATGACGAGAATAGAAACTTCCGAACAAATCTAATAACGCTGTGGATCTTCTCGAATGCGGTTTTGGTGCTGGGCATCATTTCTCAAAACGCTTCTTTGATTGGGATTACCGCCGATGTGGACCATCGTACAACCTACTTTTTTTCGTTTCTGTTATGGTCTAATGCTGTCATAGCTGTTTTCCGATTAACTGGCAACGTCTTGTTCGTCACAAAGAGCTGGCTTGGAAAATGTACTAATAGAAGGTGAGATATTTCTCGATATACACAGAAGACAAGTTTCGACATTTATAAGCCATAATATGACTGTGGACTTATTCCATTAGTCGACTTTTAATAAAACTATTCAGCTTGTTTGAGCTGTCGTACGAGCTGTATGCAATTCTCTTTAGTTGTATTGGGGCTTTCCAATTGTAACTCCACAATAGAATCCAATACTTTCTGCACCCAGGGCCCTGGCTTCCTGTCCATCATCTGCATAACTTCTGTACCGCTAAGCAGTGGAGTTAATGCCCAAGCTCTTCCGAGACCAAGATCTTTTATTTTGTCAAAAAAGCGGCAATAGTTACTTATCAGGGCTGCATCGTTAGTGCTATCCTCCGTCATCTGGCTTAGCAGGCCATTCACAACAAATAGTGGCCAGTATTCCTTGCATCCACGTATATACAGGCCCAGTTGCTTTCTGCTTAGGGTTTCAAAAGATTCCACTGTTTTCACTGTCTTAGAAATTGTATCAATACTCTTTGCCAAGATGTTTGCTTCCGGACTGCCTAGGACTTTGAGCGATTCCATGATAAATATATATACCAAAGATGACTCCTTCTTGATCTTGCCAACCATGCCCTGAAACCGAGCATACGGCGGGCTAAGCCACAGCAGGAGGGAGAAATGAGGAAGATTAGAAAAGTCAGACAAACTGTCTGAGAGCTCATGGTTCTCTAGCGCTTGTTCTAGCTTTTTCGTAGAAAGCAGTAGTGTAGAGGTAGGAAAGTCAGAAGTATCTGGCACTTTTGATTTCGAATCCTTCGGAAGTGTGCAAAATACAGCATTTTCCAGCCTCAATTTTTCAATTAGTTTGAGACCCAGTGCCGGCCTAGAACTGGTAAGAGTTTTTTGAATCTCAGTGCCAACACGTTCTCTGCTAATCTTCTGAACCAACGCAGCAGTAACAATAGGATTCTCTATAGCTTCCAAAGCATCTGTAGAAATGTAGAATCCGAATCTTGAGGCAAATCGAATAAACCGCAATGTTCGAAGTGGGTCTTCCTTAAAGGTATCAAAGGGATCTAGCGGTGTTCTAAGGATACCTGCTTTAAGATCAGCCAAGCCTTTTTGAGTAAGATCCTCAATTTTATCTTCTTGCACATTATAGAATAAAGCATTAAGAGTAGCGTCACGCCTATATGCGTCTTCCTCAGCAGTGCCAAACCGCATTGTAGGAATGCGACTATCCTGGGCATATTCTTCGCAACGAAGATTGACAAAGTCAATGTCTAACCCATATAGCTTGGTAGTAGCTGTTTCCAAGTGCTTCGACTTCTCGGGATTCTTCTCGATCTTATGTATACTCTTCGCAACAAGGTCTAGTCGCTCGCTATGTGCAGAAATGTAATCATTGAGAGCTTGTGCGAATTCCAGACCTGTGTAATGATCAACGGCAATATCCAGATCGTGTGATTCCAGCCCAAGCAGTTTATCACGAACCCATCCTCCAGTAATACGTAGCACTATGGGCTTCGGAAAAGTCTTCTTTATATCTGAACTCTGACAAAACTCTTTCAGTAGAGAGCATATCTTAGTCTCGGTTGTATTAAGTGTCAGATTCGTGTTCATTGTATACAAGGATCGAACGCAAAGATTTGATCTGCACCAGAAAAATTCAGGCCAGCGTCTATTTGATAGGAAAAGCCCTTTATAAATATTATGATTTGTTCTAATTTGCCGATGTGCTTGTTTTATTGCGTACATGCAGCATTGGCAGTGGAAGAAGAGATGGGAAACCGGCGAAGTGTTGCCTCATGCAAGGTATTTGAGAATATATCATCATTTGCAAATACAACGCTTGACTGGTTCATCTAAGGTGTAAACTATGAGCAGTGAAAAGGCATTCAAATAATTGAGGTTTTACTGTTCAAACTAAACTAGCAGTATCAGAGCTTATCTAACTGTTCTACTCATCAGGCATGTATTCCTTTGATCATATCAACGTAAACATCTAGTGAGCCATTGAAATATGAGCAAACGAGCCCATGAATGAGGAGCAGACTTTCCAATGTCTTTCTTCAATTGAGTTCCGTTAGAAACTGGTTGTATAGCAATTCCGCCAATATTCTTTGAAAAACGCACCTCTACGCAAGCCTGGACTAACATTTCAGGTCCATGTCGAATGTTACAACGAGCTGGATATCGATAAAGACATCCAGCAGCATCTGCAACCAGTATTCACGCTAATAGCAACGACTTCCAGTGCTGATATCTGTCTTTTCGCCTAATGCTAGACTCCCTAGAAGTGTGCAAGGGTTGCCATCAAGGCCAATTCGATCTCAATGGCATAATATTATAAGCATCATTCTCTTCTTTGAAGCCATTCCGTCCAGCGAAGACACGCTATTCCCCTGGCAATTTTCTGAACTTGAGCGGATACAAGTATCTATGACATCATCAATATTAGTACGGCACAAAAACGATCAACTTTAAATAAAGCCAAGTCCTTCTCGTGCCTAAAAATCCCAGTGAAGTATTCTCTGTCAAAATAAGCGGTCAAAATTACCCATCTTCCAATATTTACAGTTTCAGCTGCTGTATTAAACTGCTCTTCAACATTTAGAGCCAAAAAATTGTTTTGACAACCAGTCGGGGGAGTCCACGGATTTTGAAGATTCTTCCCAAATTACATGCAAAAGAGTCCCCATTGGCTGCGCCTTATTTAGACAACAAACAAGAGAGGGGATTCGCTGCAAACCCTACAAAGAAAATAATTGTAACATTATTGTTGTACCACATGTCCGAAATCTAGATCCCCAAAAATTAGTATATAATGCGCGTCTGTTGTAGCAAGAAAATATTTTCCCGCGCACTCTGAATAAACCACCGTTACTAGTCTTCTTATTTTGAAAGAACCTCTTAATTTT
The DNA here is from genome assembly GCA_030563415.1 of Casaregolazyma lundiana. Taxonomy (NCBI): domain Eukaryota; kingdom Fungi; phylum Ascomycota; class Dipodascomycetes; order Dipodascales; family Trichomonascaceae; genus Casaregolazyma; species Casaregolazyma lundiana. Next base: position 58,214 of record JAJMJF010000047.1, read on the forward strand.
GGTCTTGTTCTTTATTGTTTTCGATACTATTTTGTTTGATCGATTTCGTTACTTGTACCGAAGAGTATGTCAAGTAACCGCCATGACACCGACGAAGAATCTTCGGTCTATGACTTGTATGCAACTGAACCGCAACAGCAACCCCGCAGCCACCAAAGAATCTCTGTGAAATCAACTTGCGCGTTTCTCGCTCTTTGCCTCAAATGTCTGGGCGGAATCTATGGTGACATAGGTACCTCTCCGTTGTATACCTATTCATCCATATTCACCTCTCCACCAGAAGCAGCAGATGTCCTAGGAGCAACATCATGCATCTTCTATTCCTTCACCATTGTCGTTATCATCAAGTACTGCCTACTCGTCTTTCATTTTGGTGCCAACCAAGGCCAGGGTGGTGCTGTGGCCGTTTACGCTAAGATAGCCAGAAAGCTAAACATCGCGCCTCGCGGTGTCTCACTTCCAAACTATAGCAAAGAAGCAGATGAGAATGACGAAATTCTGGACCTGAAGCTGTCCGAAACTCGTGCGAGCTTTTATTGGAAAAATACCGATCAAGACGCGACTGAGCTTTTGAGGAAATACTTCAAATGGGTGCCATTAGCTTTGACATTCGCCTCCACTGGTCTTATCATGGCAGACGGACTGCTGACTCCAACAACATCCGTATTGTCGGCAGTCGCAGGTATTGCTATACCTGCTCCTAGTGTGGAAAACCGAGTGGTCCTCATAAGTTGCATCATTCTTGCAGTCCTGTATCTCTTCCAGAGATTCGGCTCTTCGAAAATATCGTTTACCTTTGGACCTATCATATTCCTTTGGATGATGTCGCTCATCATTGTTGGAATTTACAATGTCACCTTCTATCCTGGTATCTTCAAAAGTTTTAGTCCGAAGTTTGCCATCCACTTTCTCAAGAAAAATGGAATAGATGGGATGGCAGCAGTTATTCTTCCAATCACCGGAACAGAAACAATGTTCGCAGACTTGGGCCACTATACTCCTGCTTCGGTGGCGGCGACTTTGATCTTCTTCTGCTATCCCTGTCTCATGTTCGGCTATTGGGGTCAAGCTGCCAGACTATGCCTTAATCCTGAGCTATACTCAAACACCTTCTATCAAACCATTCCAGGCTCAGGCGCAGTAGGAACCTCTGGGGGACCCATTTATTGGATTGTGTTTGTACTGGCAACTTTAGCGACAATAATTGCTTCACAGGCCATCATACTAGGTGTTTTCTCGATGTATATGCAATTGGAGCATCTAGATTGCGTACCAAAGTTGCACACAGTGCATACATCAAAGTCGACCTACGGGCAAATATACATCCCGCTCATCAACTATGTGATGATGGTGTTGGTTATACTGACTACGATTGGATTTCAGAACAGCAATCGAGTGACGAATGCTTACGGTTTGTGCATTGCCATGACCTTTTTCTTCACCACTTGTCTCATATCCATTGCAATGAAGGCATGCAATAACATCCATATTGTCTTTTGTTTGGCGTTCTTCGTGATTTTCGGAGTTCTTGACATGTGCTTTACCGTTGCTCAGTTGAGAAAAATAGCCCACGGTGCCTGGTTTCCTCTTATGGTATCAATTTTGGTTGTGATATTTTTGACACTTTGGAGATGGGGAAGATCCGTGCATGTCGACCACGAATTCAAGACGAGAGTGCCGTTGACTCAAATTCTAACACACGAGCGTGATAGACCAATCGGAACAGTTCTAGACCTAAACGCAAAGAAACTAAATAGCAGTTCTTTGTCGGTTCGAACAGATGATGAATCGCAGCAACTCTATTTGGCCGGAACAAATGAGCTTCGAAAAATACCTCGTCTGCCAGGAATAGCGATATTCCATGCAAATGCTTACTACACAGCCAATTCGCCAAATACTGTCCCAAATATGTTTAGGATGTTTGTGCGAGACTTTCCAGCAGTGCACCAAGCATTTGTTTTCCTTGCAGCACGAGTTATCAATGCCCCCTTTGTGCCGGTCTCAGACCGCTTGGCGATTTCACCAATGAATTCGAGTGTTCCTGGATTCTACCGAGCCATGGCTAAATTCGGATTTATGGACGACATTCGATTCGATCAACAATTCGATGAGCTTCTGAAACAAGCTCTGTTTAGAATTAGTAGAGGCACCGACTTGCAACTACCTAGCAACCCGGCCATGGTACATATTTTTGGATATGAAAATCTGTTTGGTCAGGCTGCTAGTAAGCACGGCGGAAAAGTTGCCAAGGTATCATGGTGGTTCCGAGACTCTCTGATCAACTACGTTTACACTCCCATTGAAATTGTGTGCCGATGGCAAAAGACAGAAGGAGTGAATAAAGACGAAGTCGAGGAGCACGGAGTATTCACCATTACTAAGAAAGCAGGGGTATGATAAATGAGAATACGAATTGCTAGATGTTAGTTGGATTATGTAGTAGCAGATTAGAATGAGCTACTTTTTTTTGGTAGAAGCAAGCCGGTTGGCACCAAGTCTGTTCCGTCGAGAGCTGCGGAGAAGAGTTATAATATCTTCATGGCCAGCTGAGAAAATACCACATAATCCCAGGACTTTGAAATACTGTAATTTACGAAAAAATATCTGGATCAAATAGATAAAAGCATTGCAACAGTCCTTCCTCGATTGTTTGTTTAGCAGGTTGAGTTCGTTCAAAACGTTGGGAGCCAATAAAGTTTTGGTATCAAGCAGTTGTGCTGAGATATTCCCAGTGATAAGTTGAAGAGCATCAAATTGGTAGTACGTAATTTATTACATTAACCGGACATAAGATTGAACCATAATATGGAGATGGAGATGGGAATCAGAGAATAAGATATTTTAAAGATTGGATCTTTCAGCAGTTGTAAGGTAATAAATGCTATAAGACGGTCCATTATGCCGGGTATGAACGGCCCGATCTCCACTTGCATATCTAATCGTTGCTTTATATAGGCTGCGTCTTTTTCTTTCACCACGTTTTACTTCCACTTTTATATATATATTAATCAAAATTAAAAGGAATCCATCAGCTGCATATTTTGGCATTTTTTTACACTGATTTTTACCTTGTTTTATTATATTCTTCATCCATTGTTCACATGCGTTGGTAACCCTTTCGTACCATTGCCCAAAAGAGGCTATTATTTATGCAAGTTGACCGAATTTGTCATCCGGGTCACCTGACGCCATTTTTAAATGGCCAATCTCTCCAGATTAGACTTTACCATTGCTAATGAACCATGAGTGTTTTTGACATTGATACTCATAAAGGGGAATTTCCAGTCGAGGTGGAGCATTGGAATTCTCGTAAAAATGGAACTGACACCGACCTTGTCGTGGCATTGAGATGTGAGTAGCCCAGCCCGATGCTTTACTCAGTAGCTGACAATTAGACGGATTTCGGCCAGATAGTTTGGATAACAGTACATTGGCATTAACAAAAGATAAATCCGATTATGTTTTGGAAACTCAGGTATGTGGTGAAGGTTGTTGATGGAAAATGCCCGCTCCTCCTTGAACCTGCTAACTCTACTAGGGATCTGGGGAGTCTCATGTGTTTCGGGGAAACATGACTGATGCAAAGGATGTCGAATGCATTTTAATATACGATCCTGAAACTCAGTCGTTCAAGCTCACTCCGTTAGACTATATAGTTCGAGTCAATCCCACTAGAGAGAAGCGACCGAACAAGCCATCTACTGCTAAACCAGGAGCTGACACTGCAAAAGCTTCTTCTACAAGGGCCTCACCTACCAAAGCTTCTTCTGCAAAAGCTTCTTCTGCAAAGGCAACTCCTGCAAAACCGGCTGTGACTAAAGCTGCTTCTGCAAATGCCAAGACAGTCAGTGCGAACAGTCGTTCCAAGGGTTCCAAGGCCGTCAAACCCAAACGGCCCGCCTCCAAGAGTTTGCCTCGTAAGAATACTGGGAATGGTAGTGCCAAGTCGGGTGACTCTGTTTCGGATGACGACGATGAACTGCTTGGTGCTCTTGCCAACGAGCTGGAAGAATCACTCGAAGATGATTCCAGTGGATCCAATCAAGGCTCCTCTTCTGATAAAGATCAAACTTATGGAGGAAACGTGAACGTCATTGACTCGTCCTCACGGCTAAGTTCACCCTCTTTGTCGTCTAGCACCGGTGCTTCGTCAGCGGGGCCTGTTTCATTGAGACGGTTTGTGTCAAATACCGACCAAAATGAAGATGATCTTTCCAGCAGCGAAGAAGAATAGCATTATCCATTTGCATGCACTATCAGTTAGACATTATGCATTTCATAAGTCATCTAAGGACTCTTTTTAACTCTACAATTGATTTTGTTAACCCCTCATCGTCAATTGTTCTATTTCAGCCTGAATAGTTCTGATTTGACCCTCGTCAGCATTTTCCCATTCGATATCTTCCATGAGATCAATAATGGTCTCAAGACCCCCAGTATCAATAGCATAGTTGAAAATAGCTTCACTGGCTCTGATTCTCACTGCGCTGTTGTTGTTAGTTAAAAGATGTGAAAGCTCCTGGATTGCCTCCAGGTCGTTCAATTGTACAGCAATTTCTGACAGAATTGGTACACCCACAAGTGTGCAACTGTCCTTTTTTTTTATCAGGGCGGTGATACTGTTACGCAGTTTTTTACCGATGTCGCCATCTATTTCAATTCCGTTCTCCAGTAACACCTGCCAAACGCGAAGTGTCAATTCTGCCAGCCGACTGGGCTGTGGCGGCTGGCCACTTCTGAGGCTTAAAAATGATATAAAATAGCCAAGAAGTAGCTTGCTTTTAAGGTTGTTTTGTCGCACTATGCTGCACAACGCTTTTATTCCGCTTTTAAGAACGCCTTCATTACCATGAATTGCTCCACAAAGTTTTACCATGCCAATAGCAAATTGCCGATGTGCCATATCGTCACCATCCTCTATTGAAAACCATATTGGGAATAACTTGCTGAAATATTCCTCTGGCTGCACCGGCCACGACTGCTCGGCGCACTCCCTAATGGCATCGGTGTTGGGCTCCAGCACCTCGGGATAGGTATTTATAAGGCACCTTGCTGCTGTAAATCGGACTTTATCCAGTATCTCGAGACTCATTCGCAAAAGACGGCTTACAAAGATACGGCGAAATTCTGTGCTATCGGTACTGTCCATGTCCTTCAGATTCCACTGCTTCCACGCGTTTTGGCAGGCATCAATACTGGCAATTCTTACGAACAGTCCCACCTCCCCACCTTGCTTACTGACAGAGAAATCGTCTAAACCTGAGAGAAATATCCCAGGCTTGACATATATGGTCGAGTCAGCCTCTGTGCACAAAGTACTTAGAGCTGTCACCGCCTTTGCCCGTACTTGCGCAGGCACTACAGTTTGCCTTCGAACTACTGAAATCAGCGTATCGATGATCTTGTTTTTGCCTTGTATTTGATTCAGTTTGGTTATATTGCCCAAGAGTTGTGCGAACTCTTCCTTGCCTTGCAACATATGCGATATCCATATATCTATTACAGATGACGACAAGAAATTAGAAGGACAGCCTCTGATAGACTCCATCACGTTTGACATGATACTCTGGATGTCGGAAGAGTCATAAGTACTAGCCATTTTTCTGCCGGTAATTGGCCTCCTGACTAAACAGAGTGTTAGTTTATCCTTCAGCAGGACTTGAAGTTCATGGTGCCATCTGACATGTTCAATTTCCACAAATTTCCGGTATAGAAAAGCGAAAGCATCGCTGTAAATAATCTCGCTGACCGACGTTAGGTCTTTTTCGGTGATTTGATTGGTTAAAATGTCAAGAATTTGTTCACTGACATCTTTATCCAGTGGTTGGCTGCAAAGAGACAATACTTCTCCAATTGCAAACGCTGCACCATGAGCCGTGTCTACGTCTGACTTGTCAAACCGACCCAGCAGTGTTTCCAAACATCTGTTTGCTAATTTCTCGCGCTGATCCCACGATCCGGATATCAGCTTTGCTAAACTAGCTGCAGCTAATCTCCTCACGCTCGAATCCCAGGAGCTGAGTGGATACTCCATGGCGAAATTGGCCAGATTATTATATCCTAAGTCGTATAATTCTGCGGCGACTTGAATAAATGCACTATGCCTGTGGCCAATTCGAAAGAAATCCACGCTCTTCACAACCTCGATCTGTGTTGAGATATCTGTCAGTTTAGCATTGTGTCTTCCAATTATTTCTTGGATTGCAGCACCGGCAGCCCGTCGTACAGTAACTTCCCGGTCGTAGCAGGTCGCACATACCAGTAACTGGAGACTCTTCTGGAGAACGTAGGTGTCTATCTCGCGGTACGCTCGTGATAAGGCCCAGCATACATAGCAGCTAGCATCTCGTACATTTGATCCAGAAGAAGAATTTGAAACGTGTTTCTGTTCAAAATACAGTGAGATGGGCAAGATATCGTCCACCAAAGGTAAGAAGTCCACCATAGGATCTAGTAGTCGTCTTCGTAGAAACTCAGCAAAAGCCAGCAGGGAGCCATGCCATCTGTATCCATTGAGCGACTGGACATCACTTTTCCTGGACGTTGGTTCTAATAGCATGTCGATAGTGAAATTGTCGGTTAGAGCAGATATAACCTGTCTTGCGAAGTCGGGGTCTGGTAGTTTCTGGACAATCCTGGCTAATGATTTTGATGCAGAATAACGTACTATAGTATCTGTATCAGCCAAATAGTCAAATAAAGTGCCAATGATCGACTCCAAACTGTCCATATCGGGGTGCTGCTGTGTCAAGCTCAGCAAGCCATACCGACCGAGATTTTTCACGTTAAATTTCCGAGTGAGCGACGACTGGTCGCCGCTACGATCCATTAGAATGCTGAAAAATCCACCTTCGTTTGTAGAAATGTCTGAGAATTGGGCCAGACGAAGCACAAGCGCAGACGCTTGTAGAATACCAAGACGGAGCCGGGTGTCACGAGCAGTAGGCTCTCCAGTCCACGCACGCAGTGCATGGTCATAGAACCTAGGCAGCAGCGTCGAAGAAGTATCAGGACGCGTGATGAGTCTTGCGATAACCGCCGACGCAGCATCGCGTTCTTTGCCAGAAAAGCTCAGGTACGGACTAACCACTTTGTAAATGCGGTCGGCCATCTGGAAGTCAAAGATTTCGAGGGAAAAAGGTGCCAGAATAAGCATTGATAGAGATATGAGATAGAAGTACTGTCTTTGCCAGGAATGTGTGGCAGTGCCATTTGAAGTCTCGAGAGCATCGACGACGTCCTCCAGCAGATGGACGTCTACGGGAACAAACCGGCTGACTATCTTATATCCACGGACTTTTGCAATCTGATAGAATACTAGAAAGACCCACGGTTGGTTGGACGACGCTTTGGCAGCTATCCTTTGCACAGATTGTTCCAGAATGGAGTCAAGGAACTGAGGACCTGCTTGGAACTCATCGATAATGGCCAACAATGGGGCGACATCGGCCTGAAAATCAGGCTGAGCAGCCTTTTCAAGCTCATCCAGGCGTCTGGAGACCTGCTCGAGCAAATACGGCGCGGTCTTCGTGAGCTCGAAGTCGCGGTCCTGCTGGGTGCTCATGGCGATGCATTGATTTGTTTACTCAACCACCAACCACCATGTCAGCGTATGCTCACCGGGGCGCATATCGCAACGGAAGACGCCCACCAAGACCATCCAACAGTAATTACACGTCGGGCGACCGTACTAGGTAGGTTCAGCTAGCCAGTTTGGCTTGGGGCTTGTGCTAACTGCAGAAAACCCGCTTATCCCGTGGTTAACGGGCTTGGCGACATCTTCGCCTTCGACTCGCCCAAGGCGTACGCGCCACTGGGCTATGGAACGCCTTTGGAACCTAGAGAGCTTTCGTCGCAAGAGTGGGATCCTGATATGCCTTTGCCTGAGTACCGTAAGTAGGGAATATGATGGGCGTGTAGCCTATTCTGAGGTTGTTGCCTTAGCCAAACCAGTTCTAACATCAGCCGAACGCCCTGCTCAAATAATTAAAGAGCCGCTGGGCGCTACATTTGTCGATACCGAGTCCAGGAGACCCAATAGCCATGTTCGCATCGTGGTATCTAGGGATAAGGACGCAGATCCCATGGTGGTCTTGATGCAAGACACTCGCAAATCCTCGATACCTCTGAAACTTGGCGACACTCTGTTGAGCGAGATTTCTGCGGGAAAATCTTCACCTGCCTCGAAACTGGCTGCCAGGGCCGATGATCTGAGTCTTATTACTCCGCAGGCTGTCAAGCGAGGCCGAGAAGCCCAGGAATCTGAGGATTCCGTCAAGAGACAGAAGAAGGAGGCCCGGCTGGATAGCGAATCACCGGAAGAAGGCAGAGCAGTTCGGCCTGAAAATGTACTGAGAATGGTTGACTCTTCCTTGATTGATACCCCGGAGAACCGAGGCGAGACTCCCCATGCTCAAATGAGAAGATACCATGAGGATGCATATTCTAGACCCGGTAACTTTGCGGGTGATGGTTCACCAGCCGCTACAATGCAGCCGCCTATGCATCACGGTAGTGCCAGATATGCTAATGATTTCTATGGCCGTCCAATACCTGCTCCTACCTACGAGTATCCCCCCAACGTCTACAGGGGGCAGTTACCACCGGAATACCAAGGGCAATATGACTACGAGAATTACGACCGACCTAATTACTACGGAGCACAACAAAGGCAACCGCACCCTGGATATTACAGTGATAATCGGCCGGAACCTTACGCACCGCCTCCAGGCCCAGCCACCTCTCATAGTCGAAGGACAACCGAGGTTGCTAACAAAGCCGGAAGATACTATTCACGGGGTGGCCATTCAGGCTCTGAAGACCGAGAAACACCGCACTGGGCTTAATAGCGACTATGTTGACATATAATGAGTTATTTACAAAAGTACTTGAGTCGTGATATACCAGATATGCATGGTGGGCAACATGCTGTGAATGTATGTAAAAGTAGGATATGTGAGGTGAATCTCAGAGAATAGGGTGCAGAAAGTGCTAATGTGAAATGCAAGTGAAGTGACCATCCTGTATGTTTCCGAATAACACACGTAGAACCCGTTTTACCCCTTTTACTAGCTCTTAACTCGAGTCATTTTTCAGAACTGTGAATCCAGGAATCGGTGCTCTTAGTTTCCGTTCTTCTTCTACGCTGAGTGCCTTTGACACCAGCTGAACGTTGACTAGTTCCTTCACTTTAAGAATCTGGCCCGCTGCACCAGGCGATACATTGAGATATACGACTCGGCCACGCTTCGTAAGACCCATGGCTTTCATGGTATCCCGTATAGTTTGTGGCATGCCGATAACCGAACGAGTGGCCCTCACTCTGTAGAACATGGTTGTTGAAAAATTCACAACTTGCAAGTTAGGTGTTGTTGTGGCTCAATGGCACAAAAATTGTTCCACAGTTGACATTTTTTTCAAGGCTTCCAACAAGAATGAATCTAACGGCGTTATACCCAATGTCTTAATTTAATCAACGCTACGTCGTATGTTAATGTAAATGGAGATACTGTTAACATTTATATTGGGCATCGCACTATTGATGAATATAACAGGCTGTTACCACTTGCTCAAATTTGTCTCAAATTTGTAGATACCAATGGTTACTTAGGTGTGGCTAGTTACACAAGCTATCAAAACGATGTTGATAGCGGCTTTAGCTCAGAAGATAATGAATTTAACAATATCTTCTCAAATTATCCAAGTCGTGATGACTATGAAATGGCAGAATTGAATCCTCAGGTAAACATAGTGAGGTAATATTCAATACTATTAGAGATATTAACCTTGGGATGCAGGCTAATACAGGGGATACAGTCAAACCTCGTTATAGTGATACAATTAAAACACGCTCTGGCCATCGTTAT
>JAJMJF010000048.1:0-66747 GCA_030563415.1 Casaregolazyma lundiana
ACATTTGCTGCGGTTCAATGGAACTAGTCGGCGCTGATAGTGTCACTAAGGAACCTAATCGGAAATTGATCATTATGTTTACTGTCACTGCAGTTGTCACGTTTATATTTTGTTTCAGCACACCCAGAAAGTTTGTGGCAGAAAACGCTTCTTCGTTCGATGAAGGAACTCGGCAGTAAGGCTAAAGCACTCAAGGATGAGGCAGTGCCCGAGCCGTCATCCGAGACAGAATTAGATAACCTGCAAGAAACGCAGAGGACTGATTAGTGCTTTGCGTTATAAGTCATGATTGATGTGCAAATTGTCGTTGGTTTGAAGTCAGAAAACATGCAGGCTTAAACGGTTTGGGTTACCCTGTCAGAGCTGGTCTCTGCGTTATTGTGTAGATTTTTATGCGGATTTATATTTTTTATATAGGGAAATTGAATTATATGCTGGTGCTTGAAGACTGTATTAAATTAGTCGAATTTTCAGCTGGCGTGACTGATTATCTGTTGTATTTTGCTGTCTTCTTCACAATTCATGGCGATTATGGTTTCCTATTTTGGAAGTGCTCAGTATTATGTCATCCACTTTTGCTGCAAAAACGACTTCAGCTATCATGCTAAACGGTAAGTCAGCGTATAGACGGTTGCAAAGTAAGCTTAGGCAGAAATTATGCTGCTTTTCGAAAAGTGAGCATTTGCCCGCACTTTGCAGCCACCTAACACTTCAACCTACGAATAATACTCTCAATTTCATACTACTCCATTACAATTCGCACACGCGCCAAACATAAAGCATGCCAGCTGCACTAATATAGTTCCTTATTCAGTTTTATCTATACGTTATCAATCGTTGAGCAAACACCTTCCGGTACCATTTGCTCAAGGTTCCAAATACTATTAAAAAAATAGCCATTCTCCACTTAAATGGAAGGCAAGTTCTGCTTGTTCTCGTCAAGCTTCTGCTTAAGAGTTTCTCCAACGTCAATACCTTCCTTCTTAGCGGAAGCAGCGTTGGCCGGCAAATCCTTGTTGATGTTGATGTTGCCAGCCAAGGTAGGCACAGTGTCAATGTGGGCCACATCGGCAGCTGCTGCAGAAATCTCTTCCGGAGAAGGATCAGACTTGACATTAGCAGCGGCAGCATTGACCTTTTTAGCAATTCCAGAAGAGGTAGTAGACGAGGTGGTCTTGGCCTGGCCAGCAGAAGGAACATCGGCAGATGTGGTTGGAGTCTTGGTAGCAGAGTCAGAAGGGAATCCGCCTCGGTTGACGCCAACAAGGGAGAACACATTAGAAGCATGCTTCTTAGCGACATCAAGGTGAGGACCCACAGCCTTGTTGATGTGCTGGTTGGCAGTGCTAACATGCTTGGAGGCTTCCTTATGGGCAATTGCAACTAACTCGTCAATTTCCTTCTGGAATCGCAGGTACACAGGAGGAAGAGTGAACAGCAAGACGACCAGAACAATGAGGAGCGATGAAATGCTAACAAAACCCAGAAGAATGTAGCCGACGAAAGAGAAGATGAAAACCCCGAGCGAGAGACCAAGATCCTCGGCATCAAACAGACGCTTGACATCACCCAACCCGTCAACAACGGCCTTGGCAGCCTTGTTAGTGTACTTTTCCAGCGTGGCCTGCCTGAGATTGATGTAACGAGAAGGCTTGTACGATGCAACGACGCCCTGATCCTTCTTGAGAACATGTCTCGACACATACTCGGCAATACCGGTCACCGCCACAGCCCAGTATGTCAGTCTGAGAGCGACTCTGAGCAAATTGCCATATCGCAGAACAACGAGCGAGCCGAGAATTTCAGCAAAAACGATGCCTGTACGTGCAGGTCGTTCCCACGTCAGCAGTGGCGGTAAGGCGACCTTCTTATGGGGGACTGGTTTGGGTACGGTGTCCGCCATCGTGAATATTAATTAAAAATCAGATATAATCTGCAGCTGAATATAGCGGTAGTTTTGCGAATGCCAATATACACTGGTAGTTCCTTGTTAATGGGCAGTCGTTAGTTTCGGATAGTCGTCGAAAAAAAACGCCAGCAGATAGCAAAGTAGCAAAAAACAAAGAGTGTGAAATTGTGTTAGGCGGGAGGTGGGGCCAAAGTATGGGGCGATGAGGGAGGGTAAACGGGCAGCTTTGGGTGTTATTTTCGGTATTTATGTTTATATTATAGTGATAAATGGCTGGTTTGTATTAGATATCTGATTATTTTGGTGTAATTCTTCATTTGAGCTGCTCTTTCATTGGTCATTGCGGTGCCAGGGGCGCATTATCGGCCAAGAGGGTAACAGCATGACACCAGAGAAGGGGCCGATAACGATAGATTTCCGGTGGTAGGAAATTGAGGTAGGAAATGGTGTCAAAGGATATATATGGGATACTATGTGGTTTGTTTAACTTCCTGATGACATTATTTAGACAGTGTAGCATCGACAACTCGCTTTTGACTCACATTTTGAGACAATCTGACTGGTCTGTTTTACTTTTAGGTGGATCCGTTTAGGTTGGGTGGGGCTTTTGGCAGGTTAATGCAAAAAATTGGTGGAGCCGCAGCGTAGTTCATGCAAATAATTGGTGGAGCTGCTTATTTTCGGTGCGTTTATGCAGAAAATCGGTGGAACGTTGCAAAAATTGGCAGGAGTGCATCACGGAATTGTCGGAACACTTTGCTAAATTGCTAGTGTTGACTATTTTTTCCTTGATCCGAACGTATTTAAGTGCAGTAGTTTCAATTTTGTATCCATCTGTCTTTTCTTGATCGGAATGTATTCAACTGCGGTAGTTTCGGTGCTCTTGCTCGATGGAGATTGTACCAGAAGATCCTTAGTCTCAACGCTAACCTCGCAAACACGCAAAAAATCTCCATTCATTCAACCCCTAAGCTTGTCATTTAATACCGCCTCGGGAATATTCTCCGGCTTCAATTCCGGATAATACCTCTCAATTCCGTTAACCAACTCCTGGTAAAACACCTTGTATCCTTCACTAGTAAAGTGCAATCCATCCACTAGCAAATATGCTGTGGGATTGTCAGGCGTAGTGAAATCGTACTTGCTCTCCTCATCCTTTGAAATCCCCGCTGCTCGTATAAATGCATGGAACAGGTCGATAAACGGAACTTTGAGCTCCTCTGCCACCTGTTGAGCTGCCCTACTGTATACAGCCGAGATATCCGACGTTCGACCGTTTATCTCTCGCCTATCCATTGTTGCAGGGCCCACAACTAGCGGCTTAACACCTTTATCCAGCAGAAATTTCACGACATACCAGAGGTTGGTTTTATAGTCGGATATAGGAACATAGAGGTCGGACAGCTGCTCCGCACAGTCGTTTGATCCGAAGAACACATATGCCAGCTTGATCTGGCCATCTTCACGGTCCAATTGCTCGAAAATCGGCCGCACAAGCCGAATAGCTTCCTTCGTAGTATATCCGGAAAACCCTCGATTAATAACGTCTAGTCTGCGAGCATACAAGTTCTGCAGCGCCGGTTGCAGATTGAAGGGCAACGGCTCGGAGCTCATTTGCGTAATGGAATCGCCAAAAAGTACAAATTTGTCCCATTTTATAGGCCCATACTCGGGGAGATGCATATTTCAATTAATAGTAAGGTTTAACAAGATTGATTATTAAACTAAGAGGCAGTTGGTCGTCGTGGGGTGAATGTCGTAATGGTTGAACTTGGGGAAGTGTGGGGTTTGAAGGTTGACAAAAATTTCAATTTTCATTTTTTTATTTTCACGAATTTCAACATCATCAATACTCTCATGAAAGCTGTGTCGATGATTTCACTGGTTTAATTGCGTGGATAATGGCAGAGAATGACGGACATTAGGACTATTTCCCGGTTGTCTAAGTACCGTCTTGATGGCCGAATACGGTAACTCACTCCCTGTCGAAGAAGGTTTTAAATTTTATCCTTTTATTCTGTACATGACATATTTTGCCCCATAAACGAGTGACAGACCGCACTAGCTATCTCACACGAAAGTCTTACGATTCAGCTCCGGTTCAGTCTGCTCTTCGTCACTCGTATCCACTTCATAATACTTCCTGAAATTAAAGATCGCATAAGCACTCACTGCAATTAGCTCCAACAGGCATGACACTGGATAAAAAACCTCCGGCTTGTTTATCACATCGTTGACAATCAGCGCCTCGATCAAGCGATAGATGCAAAGCCCGCCACATAGAACATTGAGGTAAATTGACAAGGCAACCGCTGTAGGATCCTTTTCACATTTAATTGTCAACGAATGAACATGAGTTGCGCAATATATCGTAGCAATAGTCGTGGCAGCAAGCAAGAAAGCGTACGCAACAACTCTCAACGTCTTGTCAAGAGAAACATCAGCACTTCCTGACGCCATATTATTGGCTGCTATTATAAGAAGAACAATTGGAGCTATTATTAAGAAGAGTCGCGCCAGCTTAATGATTTTGATGCTGCGTTTCTTGACGGCAAAATGAGCCCGGAGCAGCGACGAGGCAGTGCTGAAACAGGGGCCCACCAGCAAAACGAATCCGGCCATGAGTAAAATCAATTCTGCAATGAAATATCCGACTGCAGCTTGCTTGTTATCTTTTACTTTGAGCGCGATGATGAGGCGGATGACGAAAGCGGCGATTCGTATTCCTGAAAAAATCAACACACCAAGACCTGGCATCCATCGAAATCTCTTGATAATAAGTTTGAAAAATATAATAGGAAATACTATAGCGTAGCAGACAAGAAATATTATCGTGGGTGCAATATCCGGCGATGCAGGGATTCCACCAAAGAGTGGAAAGCCAAAATCAACTGAAGACATGATCAGATATTGTAAGAACTTGAATCAAACAACTGTTTACCGCTCTTATATGAAATATTCAGGCTACGCATGAAGCAAAACGGCCATTCTTATATGCATTTCATTCTGCCAGATCCTTCTTTTCCCTATGCGCTTACCTAAGCGCATATGGAAAATTATGTAAGCGTGAAGGCCGACCACAACGACCGCAGCATTGGTCACGTAGTAACAATTGTGATTTCCTATTCTGTAATGCTGTTCTCTTTCCTGCAGCTACTAATTAAGATAATCCCATTTCTTCGATCTGCTCATTTGGCGTTCCAATGATTTGGCAGAGCGACATTTGAGAGCTTGTGCGGCTTCGATCTTCAGCCTTAACTTCTAACTTTTCAATTCTCATTCAGGCTCAACCGAGCAGAGTGATATCCTTGAACATATATTAGAAGCTGTACTTATCGTGGTCGAACTGACCAAGAAGGTGATGGAATGTTCAGTTTCTCCATCAGCTGCTTACCGTCAGCTCGTACTAGTGAGAGTCCGATGAATCTCAGCGGTGTACTGGTGTCGGTTGAAAAGATAGCTGAAGCCTCAGAGTAATGACAATGGCTTACCATCGTCATGCTTTTGCTATTTATTTAGAATCATCAAGAGTTGTTGGTGGCACGGCATACCCATAATGGCTAAATCTGCGGCTACTATAAATGATGAATGAGTTGCGGTAAAGGATCTAATTTATATAGACTCAGTCTATTGATAATTTGTACTGATGTCATCTGTTCGGACTACAGGAACGTGTGCTAAGGATTGAAAAACAAGCCTAATCCCACTCCATATCAATGGATGTACCCGCAAGCCATCCCGGCATAGCCTTCAACAAAAGCTCAAACCCCTTGTTGTTCATGGTAGGAAGATCCGTCAATACCGGATGACCCAGACGAGCCTGGCAGACTCCTAAGAAACGGTATCCTTCCGGATATTTCTCAAGCTCTTCTTTGCTGAACTTGGGCGCGGCTCCACCGTCCACAGCAGTGATCTTATCTTTCTCGTAGAAGAGCCGCACATACTGGACTTTCCATTCCATCTTCGAGCTTTACAAAGAATATAAAACGGTTATCACAGTCGACGTCGACGATGCGACCGTCAACGTTGAATCGCTGGGTAATAGTCGTCTTCATCTTGCCGATGGCGCGTCCTTTTTCGAGGTTCAAGTCAACCAGCGTGCCTTTTTCACGGTGCATGATGAAATCACCATTGGCCCGGCCCTTCTTAGGCACTTCTATAAAATCCTCAATTGATTTTCCTCCGCTCCAAGTAGTCCATACCTTAGCACCTTCTTTGGCAAAGATGCTGCGGTAGTTTTTCCACTCGGAAGCATCCCGATACAGTGGCCATCCTCTGCATATTTCAGCGATGGGGACTACGGAAGAACTGCTGGCACGATTAGCCCTTAGATTGAGCGGAATCAGGCCAGGCTCTTGGCATACACTGCGAACTCACCGACTATGGCATGAACGACCTGACGCATTGCTCAACCAGCTCATTGATCGCGTGAAATAAAATAATCGTCATAAGAATCATGGTCGACAATCAAAAAGTCGTTGAGTTTGTGCTCCATCACGAGTCGGCTAACTGTCCCATTCCAAGTGTGGGGTAACGGATAAATGAACAGCCTTCTCCACAAATCATTACATCAGTATTACTAAAATACTCATGACTTCAAGATCAATATTAATAAAACGGCATCATTCCGGTCCTTTTTCGGACCCTGGAAAGCGCACATTGATGTCTACTGGGCAGGAACGTTCCGGACTTGAAAGCCAAGTCAAGCGGAATCTTCATGTATGTCATTTTCATTTTTATCAACAAAGTTACTGTATTACAAGGTGAGGCACAAAAACAACTAGCGCAATTCCATTTCCAATCTGCGCTTTCGGCGTTTCCAAAGATTTTGCTAGCCGCACTTGCAAGCCGCGCGGCTCCCACTACCCGCATTAACATTATTTTCATCTCTCATTCATGCACGACTTGATATTTTGAAATTAATAAATAGTTATAATGCGATAGTTACTATTCAGATGTTATAAAATATTATATGTATTCCTGCCCCTGTGGAGCATGTTATGTACTCACGTTAGAATGAAAGAGATCGTCTTAGAAAAAAGTCTCATACAAGAAATGCCATAGCATCCCTCAGATGCTACTTTGGACATTCCAGCCCATTATATATATATATATATATATATATTAGTATTTTGAAGCTTAAACACTTAGGCCTCATAAGATTGGCCATACTTTCCAGTACCTTCATCGTATTCCTCATCTTCTCTGTGATAAAGAGTTCGAAAATTGAAGACAGCAAATGTAGCGACAGCCAAGAATTCCAGCAAACATGATACTGGATAAAATACAACAGGCTGATTGATTTTTGATTGAGTTGTTCCGGTAGCAGCTTCAACCTCTCGATATATAGCAAGAGCCGCACAAAGCGCGTTGAGCCATAAAGATACATATATGGCGGTAGGCTGAAAGCCATGATTCTGTACCAGGTTGGAACCATTTATCAATACTAAGACAAATGCTATCAGTGTTGCACCAATTAATATTCCATATGCGGCATATCTCAAAGACTTATCCGTCGAAGTATTAGGATCGCTCCCAGTACTGTCAACAGCAACATAAATAAGCATTACCAGTGGTGCTAGAATAATAATTCTTCCGAATTGCACAAATCGGCGATGAATGGCTGTTTCTCGTGTAATATGATACAGCATGTCAAGAGCAGTAGTAAAAACAGGTTCGACAAGTAATACAAAACCAGCCATAAACAAAACCAATTCAGCAATGAAATACGATGTCATATCCGTCGTTTTGTGATCTTTAACCTTAACAGCAATTATAAGTCGAACAATATAAGCACCAATACGAGCCAAGCTAAATATGCCAACCCGAAAAGAGGCCAACCATCTAGTATTGTGAAAGAGCAATTTTAATATAATAATTGGCGTGACAATCGCATAACATGCCAGAAAGATAGCACTTGGTGCTATGTCTTTAGAACTAGGGATGCCACCAAAAATTTGCAGTGGGTAACTAGATAAAGGG
This sequence comes from Casaregolazyma lundiana, assembly GCA_030563415.1. Lineage (NCBI taxonomy): Eukaryota > Fungi > Ascomycota > Dipodascomycetes > Dipodascales > Trichomonascaceae > Casaregolazyma > Casaregolazyma lundiana. Next base: position 7,892 of record JAJMJF010000048.1, read on the forward strand.
TCTGTAGAAGAGGACATAATTTAAAGAACTCAAGGAATAAGACCTATTGAGATCCATGACTACCCCTTTTATACTTTTTGGAAGGTGGCTGTACTACCGCGTTCAGAGCGATTTCCGTTGGTCGTTTTCCCCGCTTACTAAGATCCTAGCTTATCTTTAGTAAGATATCTTTGATTCTTAGTAATTACCTTCCTAATAAGGAAAAATTACTAATCGTTTTTTTTTAAAGTTCCGCTTACTTAAGAGGAGAAATTGCCGTTTTAGGCTAACTGCTCTTGAAAATGGATAGGCAAACCCTGAGTCACCACCATGGAGTCGTGCCAAATTGGTGCAGATTAAGCCCCCATTAAACCAGCGCTTAATCAGCGGCTGCGGCATGAAATTTGAAAAAGCCTTGATCACTTGATGAAGGATCAGCTGACTTGAACAGAAGTAGATCCGAGTCATGCTCCAGCATAGCCGGAAAAACTCAAAGTAATTTCCCGGCGCAGCAGGCACATCTGACGTCTATCCGGCGACCATATCAATTCTAGAAGACCGGCACTCCTTACTATTGCTTGTCATTACTTTTTTGTATAAGGTAATGTCCGTTTCAGACAATCAGCGCAGAGAAACATTTGATGTGAATTAAGTGCTGGACTTAGTTCTCGTACGTTACCATAGAATTTTTCAACGTAGAACATGTTCAATATGAATATTTTTTACCAAGACTTCATTTAGTGTATATTTTGTGAGTATACGTATTTTTGTCTGTTTGAAAATCGACAATTTATGTTTTTCTTGCATTTTTATCAATTATGTGTTGGCAAGTTACGTAGCATATAAACAGGCATTCAACAACTTCGGAGTTACTCCGCTAAAAATTTTCGAATTAATTGAGTTTAATTCACTAAAATAGCAATTCTGGACAAATATCATGACAAAAGATATCTACCTCTGATATTCGAAAATGCTTAGATAGATGTCTAGATGCAATATCTAACAAGATAGGGGCCGATCTGTGTTTAACACTATACAAGCAGCCTCTAACAAAATAAATTAAAAATCTTGATCAACTTCATTCCACTCCACTTCCAAGTCACTTTTTTATTACACGTTAGTAGTTAGGCGCCAGAAGCCAGTTTCCCAGGTTTCTCTACTCGTCGAACTCAGCCCATTAACCACTGCCATTTCCTCACCATCAGCATTTAAGACCACATTCTTTGATTCGTAAACAAACCACGGACTTTTCAATTGGCTTTTTGGTATATTATTCCAAGGTGATTGAGGATGAACCGAGCAAGGGTGAGGAGTACCATCATGTTCAAAATACACCAGCGTTCCGTCAGGTTTCATCATTCCGGCATTAAGTGAGAGACCTTTACTGAGACACTTCATAAATGACTCGAGATCAGGAATAGAGGCTCTGTTTATACTTGACTGTATTTCCAATGTCTTTATCAGTTTGCTGTAAGTATCCTGAGCTCGGTCCAGAATTTCATACTTCAAATAGTTCTGCAAGCACCACTTTTTACTAGGAGAAGAGCGGAACTCCGTATAAACGTTGTATAATGTGATCAAATCGCCCTCTATAGCTTTGAATTTCTTATGCGTTTCGACAGCCATATCTTTTTTGGCCTGTAAACCAGCGGGAACATTAAACACCGACAATCCCCCAGCGGCCACCATGGCCGCAATTCGCACAACTTCTTCCTGGCAATTAAACGATGCCCCAAGAGCAATAGTACTGGCCATAAGTAGCGAAGATAGAGGGAGTCTGGCCGTCGTAGCTCCAAGTTTAGTGAGGTTTCCTGAATCGTCTATAGTCCTTGTCCACTTGAGATTGGTTAACGCAAGAGCCATTGAATCAGCGGCTGGAGCAGTAAAAAATGGAAATGAGCGTACTACATTTCCTACTCCAAGCAGCTTGAGCCGTAAAATAGCCATTTCAAGACTACTAGACGAAATGATACTTTCATCGTCTCTCAGCATTGAAACGGCTGCACCTTGAGTGTATAATCTAAAGCATTCTCCAGCTACGCCAAGCGCACCATAAGAAGCAAGATATTGACGTAAAGCAGCATTCTGTTTGGTGATTGGCACTATTTTGCCATTGTTTTCAGTAAAGCCACAGTCTATGACGAATTTTATACGGGATCCGACCATCAAAGTCGGGTCATTTTCAGCATCGCCAGAGCATAGAATGATTCGGCGTTCCTCTATATCTTCAACGGCCAGACCGATTTTGTCTGAGGTGAAACTAGCTGGATCAGGAAGAGCTAAGATAACCGTATTTTCCAGATACTCGCGATACTCGGGCGATTCCAGCATCTTCTTAGACAAATAGACCTCCTTAGGGTTCGCAAGAAACACAGCTATATCCTCAGCTCCTCCACGCTTGATAATTTTCATGGTTGTATCAATAGTGCTCGTAATGTAATCAGCAGTAGGCTCTTTAAGATACATTGTACCGACAGGACTGGCTAACATACCACAATCAACATAATGCGAACTAGTGATCTCAGCACCAAAAAAGCTGGCAAGTTTTCCAGTTAGCCGACCGTCGTCTAACGCAGTTTCACAGACGACTATGAGATCCGGACGGACTTTTCTCACCTTTTTCAGAACGCCCAGCACGATATCAGTATCGGTTTTTCGGCAATGCATATCTTCGATGACGAAACAGCTGAAATTGTCCAAAAAAGGGTGCTTTGTAGCGTGAAGAAGCAGAGATTGCGGGGTGAAAAAGACAAGATCACGGCTGGACGATTGTACTGGCATAGCACGAGATATCCAGCGAGAATGCAATGCGGACAAGGAATCTGTTTGTGAAACGATAGCTATTTGCCTGCTCCCTGATCCAGATGCCTTGTTCAGTTCATTTCCGGTCACATACGAGTACAAATATTGAGGAAGTTCAGTGATAATACCTGATAGAGATAGAGCAGATACAATCAAGACGGGTTTGGAAGATAAGGAAGACAGAATTGAGTTTTCTGAGGTTAGCAGAACATCGGAAAGCATTTGAAATAGTACTTACTATACTGTTGGATGGGGAGGGTGGACATTTGGTGTGCAGCTTTCCGTCCGTGTCATCTCATAATTTTGATCGTTTGCTGTATTGACCTATTCAATCTTCTCAGTGTCTTTTACTTATTCCCTTTTCGATTTCTCCTTGTTTTTTCCAATTTATTTCCTTCCTGTGTACTGTTGATGCTGGGAATTGTTAAGTAACAAGTTTGTTTTTGTGACTTTGGTTTCCAGGTTAAACGGTGGAGGAAGGCCTAAGTTGATGAAAGAGTCCAACGCACGTAGACCGGCAAGTCCTGGTTGTTCTTTCTAAGACCATCATGGAAGAGTTTAAGATATAAAATCCTATTTTTATATCGTTGTAACATTATACTTTTAAACAATCTTTATATCTATCTTTCTGATTGATTCCGAATCGAAATTTATACACTGAGCCTGGCCCCCTGTTGAGGCTGTAAGCCCGCCTTGGTTTTTGGGGCTTGGGATACTCCGCCCAGCCTGCCTTAGTGATGAGTGTCAGGATTGGTCGTGTTAGTAATGAATGCTGAATTTACTGGCACCGTGTAATGCTAGTGAACCTCTGTATCCTACTTCTTTGCGAAGCTTCTCAATTAGTAGGGAAACTGGATGATCTTGCCGGCCCCACATCATCCCCGCCTTCCCTACGGTTTTGTCCGGTGCGGCATCAACTTGTTTGTCCAATTATGGAGATTCGTCGGGTACTCCCAAATATCTGCAATTTATTGTCTTAAATTAGGTGGAGCGGGTATTGACGATTGCTAGGGTTGACAGCTCTTGGCAGACTGGCCTGGGCGGAATGTTTCGTTAAGTGGCATATCGCAACGATATGGGGTCACTGGCAAAATTTTTAGCATTCACAAGGTGATATCAGTATTTCAAGTATAGAGATCGGTGCACTGGTGAATGTTTATTTCCGTATCTAGGTTGAACCCCAGTGGTCGAGGCCTTATGATAGGAATAACAAATAGCTACATAATTGTACTCTGCTGCCGAACTGTTCAGCTGCTTCACTTACTCAAACCACGGGGTCCCTTATTGTGGAAAAAGCCTCTTCGATGACATGTTGTGCGGCATATCCGAAATCGATTACCTGATAAATTCTATCTTCCTTCTTAGTTGTTATGTCCGAAACCAAACGAAACCCTCATGTAAGTAAGTTCCAGGCCATTAGTTGCCATCGTTAACAATAGGAGGATTTTAAAGAGGTCGAAGGTTCCCGGCCGGATTTCCAAGTGAAAGATTGGCAATATAGCAAAACCGTAGATCCGAATTGGAAGCCTGGCGCTGGCTCTAATTCGAAGGAATGGGCCAAACACAAGAAAATAGAAATAGATCCGTATGGCAACGGTAGAACAGCCGCTGATAACTATAAATTGCTGATATCTGGAATTGTTCCTAGACCAATAGGATTTGTGTCAACTATAGGGAAAAATGGAGTCGGTAACCTGGCGCCTTTCTCTTATTTCAATGTCGTCAACAGCGACCCTCCGATCTTTTGTATAGGATTTAGTGGTGGTCAGAAAGATTCTGGGAACAACATTTTGGAAACAGGTGAACTGACTATAAACATTATATCTGAGTGGTTTATAGAGGCAGCCAACTTCTGCTCTATAAATGCCCCTCCAGATGTGGATGAATGGCAATTGTCCGGGCTGACACCACTCAAATCTACCAAAGTCAAGCCTCCGCATGTCGCAGAGTCTGCGTTTTCTGTTGAGGCAAATCTAATTCATCATCACGAATGGAAGTCCAAATCTTCAGACAAAAAGAGCGGAATTCTTTGTATTGTGGAAGGTGTACATTTCCACGTGCGAGAGGATGCTATCAATGAGGAACAGAATATGATTTTTCCAGATAAAGTATGTCCTGTTTCAAGATTAGGGGGAATAACTTATGGCCGAATAACTGACGGGTTTGAGTTGCCTAGGCCCGATTTTGGGCAAAGTTCAAAGGAGCCCATTGTTGCTGATATATTGAAGAAGTCGTGAAGTGTCATTGGTGTCACAGTGCTATTAATCTTCTACTGCTTGAAATAGGACTATACAGCCGTGGTGCTACGATTTTACAGAATTCGACATCGGTGGATTTGCTATGGTGGATTTGAACTGTCTATCAGATTTGGCTTTGAAAACGGTGTTTTCAAGTCCTCGTCTGTTGATTTCCATCAAAAATCAGGCGAATCTTCTACAGGTTTCACACAGCAAATTGTCTTATTTGATTCCTTGCTTATTTATATTTTCTCGTTTGCTTTTATTCATTTGTATTGTCTGCTTTTCTTCTTTTGCTTTTCATTCTCCTCTCAGCTTCCATCTTTTTCAGCTGACAAAACCAAAAAATATTCTTCATTGACTCTTTCACCCCACACATATGCTAACGGGCCGCCAACTTCGCCGGTTTGGCACCAAATCATGCATTTACAGCCAGAATCTGACAGAGAAAATCGTCCAGAAATACGCCGTTGGCTTAGCGCCCGGCAAAAGCGTCAGATCAGGTGACTATGTCTCGATTCAGCCGTCGCACTGCATGACCCACGATAACTCGTGGCCCGTAGCTCTGAAATTCATGTCTCTTGGCGCTAAAAACGTATATAACAATAGACAGGTCGTCATGACGCTGGATCACGATGTTCAGAACAAGAGCGACAAGAATCTGGAAAAGTATCGGAACATCCAGCAGTTCGCGCAAAACCAGGGCGTCGACTTCTACCCGGCCGGGCGGGGAATTGGCCATCAAATAATGGTCGAGGAGGGTTATGCATTTCCATATAATCTTACAGTTGCTTCTGATTCGCATTCCAACATGTATGGAGGCATTGGGTGCTTGGGCACGCCTATGGTGCGAACTGATGCTGCAGCCATCTGGGCAACCGGAATGACGTGGTGGCAGATTCCTGCTGTTGCGAAGGTAGAACTGAAAGGCAAGCTCGCACCGGGAACTACGGGAAAGGACGTTATCGTAGCTCTGTGTGGAGTATTCAACAATGACGAGGTTCTGAACCATGCCATTGAATTTGTCGGCGACGGCGTTCAAAGTCTTAGCATAGACGAACGTTTGACGGTGGCCAACATGACTACGGAATGGGGTGCATTAAGTGGGCTGTTTCCTGTTGACGACGCTCTTATAGAGTGGTATAAAGGAAGACTATCTGTTCTTGGACAAAACCACCCGCGAGTGAATACTGACACGGTTGGCAATATACCGGCTGCTAGGCAAAGTATGAGTGCTGATCCAGACGCAAAATATGCTAAGCATCTCGTATTGGACCTGAGCACATTGTCTCCATACGTTTCAGGACCGAACTCCGTCAAGGTATCAACGTCCTTAGCGGATCTCAGCAAGAGGAACATCAAAATTAACAAAGCATATCTTGTTTCGTGTACAAATTCTCGATTATCCGATATTGAGGCTGCTGCACGTGTAATTCGAGGCAAAAAAGTCGCGGACGGAGTCGAATTTTATGTGGCAGCTGCTTCCAGCGTCGTCCAGCACGATGCCGAGCAGGCAGGAGCTTGGCAGGCTCTTTTAGAAGCAGGTGCAAAGCCACTTCCAGCGGGATGTGGTCCGTGTATAGGGCTTGGTGCAGGATTACTCGAGGACGGTGAAGTAGGCATTTCTGCCACAAATAGAAACTTCAAGGGCAGAATGGGTTCTCGAGAAGCACTTGCATACCTTGCGTCACCAGAAGTGGTTGCAGCCTCGGCTGCGCTGGGTCGTATTGGGTTTCCTGGTGAAGTTACCGGAGAGCCAGTTCCTGGAGAACGACAGTTAAAGAGTAGCATTGAGACTAGCGAGGAGGACACAAGCGATGCTACTGCTAGTACTTCGACAACTGGTGTCCTTGACGGATTTCCGAGCATGATTTCTGGCGAACTAGTACTTTGTGATGCCGATAACTTAAATACAGATGCAATCTATCCAGGAAAATACACCTACCAGGACGATGTGCCTAAGGAAAAGATGGCCCAAGTGTGCATGGAAAACTACGATGCAGATTTCGGCAAGAAAACAAAGGCTGGCGATATTTTGGTCAGTGGATTCAATTTCGGCACGGGATCTTCTAGAGAACAAGCAGCCACTGCCATTCTAGCTCGCGGCATTCGATTGGTTATCAGTGGATCTTTTGGTAATATTTTCTCAAGGAATAGTATTAACAATGCGCTGCTAACTTTGGAGATACCTGCGTTAGTAGGTCTTCTCCGTGAGAGATTTCAAAGCCAGAAGAACGCTGGCGAACTAACTATTCGCACGGAGCTCTTTGCTACCTGGGACGTCAAAACGGCGGCCGTCAGTGTTACTGAAGGAGAAAATGGACCGACTGTACTGAAAGAAAAAGTGGGAGAGCTTGGAGAATCGCTTCAGGAGATAATTGTGGAAGGAGGATTAGAAGGATGGGTGAAGGCGAAGATCGGGCAGAAGTAAAGCGGTGCTATCGTTTCATGAGATGCCGTATCACTCGTGATTTTATGGCAGCTTTGCCGTGTGTTTATTCGTGAGTCTGCTCGTATGTTTATTTCTGGTGTTGCCTGCGATATAACCGTTCCTCCAGTGTGTAAGTAAGCTAGCACAGCAGCAGAACTATGCAGCAACCATGCACGCCGCAATTGTATAACAAATATAATGCCAGCATTCCGCTGGAAAGTAAATAAAATTCTTTTTTTCTCTGCAATTCCTTTAAATCGCAGGTATTTCTTTAACAATATCATCAAACCCTTCTCTGTACTCTCCTGCTTTTGTGCTATCGTCGCTTTTTTTACCACTACCGCCCGGAACAATCATTACTGTCGATGTAGGACGCTTGGTAGCGCCGGCAGAGCCCAAATCCTCCTTGGACGGAATGAATACATACGGAACTTTCATGTCTTCACATAAAACTGGGATATGACTGATGACGTCTGGCGGACTTATATCGCCAGCAATGACGACAAGCCCCTTCTCACCCTTCCTGAGTGCTTTGACAACCTCCTTGACACCTCGCTTGACATGTTTAGCGCGCGACGCCCGTTTGACGGTCTTGAGGACCTTTTTATTGAGCTTTTTCGGAGCCAAAGGATGTGCAAACGGAAGCAGCGCCGCCAGCCGCCTGTCATAATTGTCAATTTCGTCTGTAGAAGTCATGGAAACTTCGGCAGCGTCCTTTTTGGACTTTTTCTCCTTCTTTTCTTTGGCCATTTCGTGGTATTGGAGAATGAAAGATTTGTATGGGGAAATATTTTGGATTTTTTTTTCAGGCTTACCCGGAAGCCACCAACGATTACCCGGCGAGCTGGAACTGAAATATCCTTCTAAAACGCCAGGATGGGCCCGAGAAAGAGGACTGCAAAGGCGTCTACAGCGTCGAAGAAGCGGTCGAAGAAGGCCGAAGTTGAGCCTGAGGCAGCCGAGGTCGAGCCTGAAAAGACGGCCGAGATTGAACCTGAAACGGCCGAGATTGAGAAACCGGCCGAGCCACGTGACCCAGTCCGCGAATCTATAAAAGACGAACCAATTTCCGGATTCAACGTGCTTGTTCCAATAGATGTCGTCAAACGGCTGCAAGGACAGTCAGCTGATCGCGGATGTAATGTACAGTTTGCGGAGGTGGAATCACGTGTGCTAGAGTCACCAGTGTCGATTGACGGACCCGCGCCTGCCGTTTATGATTTCCTATTATATCTGATACAGGAGCAATTAGCGCCAGGAGACAGTTTACAGGTGCTTGCGGCTGAAAAGATCGCTGAAATATGGCCGATTGTATCAGCGGCTACGGGATGGACCAATACGCCATACCACTTGATTCTTCTCGATGCCAAAAATACCACCTTGTGGCCCAATCTCTTGAATCAGTGGGCTGCAGTTAATGGCGATGATAACTGCTTTGCCGATATTAGTGCGATATGTAGTGCTTCGGGGGTGTTTAATGGAGGCTACGGGGATCCAGCGACCATGACACAACCTCAATTGGTCAACCAACAGCTCATTAAGCTGCTCAAAAGATACCACGGCCAGAAAAAGATGATAAAGTCCTTTGACGACATGGAGAATCCGGCAGAATCGGAAGAAGCAGCAGCAGGTCTTCCTCCAGGCGGAGTTGCCAATATCACAACTAAACGAGGATTCTTACAAGCACGAAATCAACTGGCAGAATTGGCAAAGGCTCGTGGACCAGGTCAGATTTCTCTCAGAGTGCATGTTCCTCAAGAATATGTCGGTGGACTTATTGGTAAGGGAGGAACGAGGATCAGCGAGATGAGAAACATGTCAGGGGCCAACTTGCGTGTAGATATGACAGCAGAGATAAGCAAGGACCCGAATGCTCTTAGAACGGTGTCGATTCACGGACAGGTAGAGCAGGTGCGAATGGGGTTGACGCTGTTATTCAGACGGTTAGAGTCGGAGATGCAGATTGCGAAGAAATGAATGTATTTATTGGCTGTATATATATTGTATATTTTAAACGATTGATATCGTACATACGTATTGTATACTAGTATTGATAGTGTCACGTGCGTTTCGTATATTTACTATATTTCGTACTTTGCATCCTTCCTTCCTCCATTTCCCATCCACCTTCCATGGCCGCCGCCTTTGCAGCAAAAACCACGTTGTGGGCTGTCAGGATCGGCTGCGGAGTTCATTTCATCCATAATAATTTATACGAATTCACCGAAACTTATGGAGAAAGCATGTTTCCAACAATAAACTACTCTGGTGACTTTGTTCATGCGAGTAAAGTACATAAATGGGGTCGAGGATGTACCGTCGGCGATATGGTTATTGCCGTCAAACCAACTGATCCCGAGCTTAGAGTATGTAAACGGATCAGTGGAATGCCTGGCGATATTATACAGCTGGATCCTAGTTCAAATAGTTATGAGCAGTTTGTAAAAGTGCCCAAGGGCCATGTATGGATCACTGGAGACAATCTGACGCAGAGTCTCGACAGTCGTAGTTATGGATTTGTACCGTTAGGGCTCATAAAGGGCAAAGTTTTTGCAGTGTACAAGGGAGGAGGGAAGTTGGAATGGGCAGGGAACAGTTTAGAGTGAGATGAGGGGGTATTTGTTGGAATGTTGATGTTGGCCTGATCTAACTATCATCTAATGGCCGAATTGATCTAACTATTGATCGACATTGATCTACGTCAATATTGAAACTTGCCCGATAGTTGGCTCCATATTCATCCGCAAAGTGACTCGGATAATTGGAGCACACAATTGGACAGGCTATTCAGCTTATTCATCATCGTCTCTATTGAGCCCAATTATCTGTAACCAAGCACGCAAATCAGTATGCTCTTTTGACAAATGGGGAGTGCTTAACAAGCGATATCGCACCTGATTTACATGCCATGCAAGATTTGCATATTTAAGTCTGCGATCGTTGTTACAACTGCCCTCACCTCGCTCATCCTCAAGTACATTGGTACCTGAGAAGCCAGAAACCATAACTAAACCTCGCATTATGAATATTCTACGCATTGAAATACGCATGAAGATATACGACTATACAACCAGAAATATTGCATCAAAAGCATTTATATAACGAAATAAGTTTTCTCAATCATCACTAATATTCTCTTCATCTTGATCTCTACAACTCTTTCTCTTCCCAACTACGTCATGCCCGACAACCCTGCAAGCATCAACTCCGCCTATATAAACGGCCAGGTATCCTCCAATTTATCTGGTGCATACACTGGCCGTGCGCCTAATTTGCCACCGGCACGTGGGCCTGTAAATAGAAAGGCTGTTCATCGCCAAAGCCCTGCATCAGAGCAGCGATTCGCAGCCACAACCGTAAATCGTAAAAGCGGCTCCTTTGAGCTTGATAGAAGTAGTTTAAGAGAAGCCCAGGCTTCACCGGCACGGATGACGTCGGTACGGGCCGAGGCTCAGCTTGAAAACGTGTCTCCGGGCAGTTTAAGCAGCGAGTACTTCGAGGCCCAGGGTTCACCGGCGGGAATGTCTGCATCGCAGACCTCGCTGAGATTGCAGAGGGAGCTGGGGTCGTCGCCAGGGCCTCAACGTAGCGAATCAAGTCTGGCATCGGGCTCTGATGGTCTGGACGAGAACTATATGCACCGTCAAGCGCGGCAGTCGTTCGAATTTACCGACTACAATGGCAGCACAGGGCCAAATACAGGATACGAGTTATACTCGGGACCAGAGCGTTCTCATGGCCAGGTAAACGGCCTATTTCAGACGCCCTTTCCACCTCTGGGTGAGCCGGTTGCACCTCTGCAGTTCAGAAACAAGCTTTCTCCGTCGCCAATGGACAACCAGCCTGGTACCTCGTCCAAACTTTCGACATTATCGATGGCTTCTTTACCCTCTGATAACTTGGTGTCTACGGAAGACTCAAGCACTCCGGTAGACACCATTGCAACGGATATTTCCAGCCAACCAAAGCATGAACCGACACCACAGGAACTTGGAATTGGAACTGGGTCTGCATACGTTAAAGCTCTGCGTCAGAGGAGTGGGACCTGCTTTTCAGATGTCTCTTCCAGTGTATGGGGACTGCCTATCGGAATAGCCAATAATGGACCATCGCAGGCTATCGGACGAAGCTTAGGGCCGAGCGCAGGATACATGAGACGTGCAATAGATATCAAGCATAGTCATTTGACTCCACGATTACTGACATCGGAAATGGACGAAGAAGAAGATGTGGCAAATCCTACGAACCTCGTGAGGCCGTCTAGTGCACATATGAGGACCGGAAGTAACACTGGAGAAACATCGCCGGTACAAGGAGCATCAGAAGCATCACCGGCTGCTCTACAGGAGCAAGAGCGAAGCCGAAGCAGTAGCATTGAGAGTCTGGAAGAGCAAGTACCGAAAATACGGTTGTTTGTCGCGAATCCGGATGATGACTAGGATACTGGTAGAGCAACGGAATGAGCTATTACGGACAATCTAATGAGCTGTTACAGGTAATCTAACAGCAATATGTTAATGTGATCTAATTTAATGTAATTTACTGTTACGCAGTGTGAACTACGAGTATTTTTCGGCAGCCATAGCATATTTTATGTTGCAGCTGAAGCAAATATATCATGCCATATTGAGGAAACACGCCTTCATATCATATTTTATGTTGCAGACGAACATATCATCTTTTATCATACCGTGGTGCCTAAAACTCTCCAGCTACACGACGGCGAGCCACTTCTCGCAGAGCCCTGCTCCCCGAAAACACAGCTATGGGAGCAAGTAACGCGCCCAGTGTAATTGCATCGAATATGCTCATGTAGAAATAATACAGCAAGAATATGGCCTCAAAGCCTGCCAGAGACAAGAGGAGCCCAGAATGGCCCAGAAACGAGCCTTTAAGAGCAGTGCTCAGCGACGACACATTGGCTCCCAGAGCTATCCAAGACACAAACAAGATCGCTGTGAGAGCAATAGACGCCGTCACAAATATAAGAGCCACGGGCTTGCTGATGGTGGAAGGAGCCGGCTTGAATACATGGATGATTTCCGGCAAAGCCCCCAGTCGCAGCGGTTTGGCCACGGGACCCGCACTATCAGCATGCAGCTCGTCAGTCAGAATCTGCGAATACGGCTCTCCTGTAAAAGATGCAACAATCAAGCGTACCTGCAGCGGTTTATCAGTAAGAACAGCAGGAATCTTGGAATGAGCAATCTTCACCGACGCCTTGCTAGCTCCACGCAAAGTGCCTGCATACGAAAACTCCAGGCCCGATTCCGGATCAACCAGAGCAACCGAGATTTGATGAGGAGGAGAAGATGCCGACTTGTCTGTGGGAATAAAGGTGAGATCCAGGGTGGATCGCACATCCAAACTGAGCTTTGGAAGCGAGTTTTCGAAAGAACCCTCGGAAATAGTGTCTCCGCCGCGAATTACAGCATAGGAGCCGTCTTTTATGGACCATGCAGATACTGCACGAGTGGCAATTGCTGCGTAAACGGCAGCCAAAAGGGCGAATTTCATTGTGTGAACACGGTGGTGGGAAGAGAGAAGGAGAGATCATGAAAAAATAGGGGTCACGTGATGGTGCCTCGCAACGAGAATGGCGGGATTTTTGTGTCGTACAGTGTGAATTGAGGTGAATAGGAGTGTTAAGGATAGTTTGACGTTGAACCGTTATTCTAAAGTGATATGCTTGTGTTTTCTGGTAAATCTGTAGTGGTATGTTTGCTTTTACCGTCAGCTTTATAGAATATAGCTTAGATACCAATTTGAATATTACTTATAGTACTTATAGTTTGGTTAAATAAACTTTGCAAGCTTCAGATTAGAATATATTTAATTTAGAATTATTTCCAATATTTATCTCATCTATTTCCTTGTTCGTTCTTACCTAGTTCTCCGACTTTATCTCGTGCTTTTACAGCTCCTATTGTCAATACTTGACAATTACACCTTATAACATTCCTGTTTAGCCATTTCTTGTAAAAAATTCCTTTTAAATTCCTTTTAAACATTCATCACCTGTCATACGTGTGCCATTATCACAATTGTATACGTATTCGACTCGTCAATTCAGTTCAATTGATATACACACATTGAGCCTCATTTCACCAAACTGCAACATGACCTCATGTGTTTCCAATTTCCCCTATCAAACCAAAGAAAAAAATAAGATGAAACGAGAAATAGGAATTTCAATGATTTTCAGTGGAAGATAGCTTAAGGAACAGATCAAATCTGCCGAGGGGACAGCCCCAAGTTGATGAAACACTCGTATAACATGCAATTATAATTGCACCTGGAAAAAATATATATATCAGACCGTCTCCACGCATATATATATCTCGTTGCACCCCACCAAACTTCACTTGATCTCAACAACTTTCCCCACAAATTCTAGCACCAATTCTAGCATTATCAACACACCAATCCTTGAACTGCCAATAAATTTAATAAATCATTTCTCGTTCAGATGACGCTGCCGGCAATACAATCATCGCAAGAACTCCAACCACGAGTCGGTGACGACCAGAAACCGGAAGGAACTGCGCGGGAAGAGCAAAGCCTCACGTTAAACGAGGAATATGCAGAATTTCTGCAAGAGAGGGCCCAATGGGAGCACGATCATAGTCAATTGAGGCCGATAATAGACAAATGGACCAATCTGAAGCAGGAAGTTGACGAATTGCTGGGAGCAGGCGAACAGGCGCGATCTAACAAGAAACTTGCCAAACTAGAGCACAAACTTGCTAAACTGGAAAGCAAACATCCGGATCTGAAGGAGAGAGCTGTAGAATTTGCCAACTTTGAGAAGGAAGAAGCCGATCATACCGCAGTTATGCCGAGATGTGCAGAATTGGAGCAGGAATATGCAGAATTGGGGTCGGCAACAGATGAATGGACCAAACTCGAACAGGCAAAAGTCGAATGGATAATTTTGAAGGTTGAGATTGGGCAATTAGAGCCTGGAACGACCGAACACGCTCAATTGAAGCAAGAAATTGCCGAATTGGACCAGGAGTATCCGGCAATGAAGCAGGGAGTTGAGCTTGACAAACTAGTGCAGAAGAAAGTCGAATTGCTGCAGAAATATCCCGACATTAGGGACAGCCCAGTCGATGATACCGATGTGAGAGCAGCATTTACCGAAGTGATTGAAAAATATCCTGCCTTTAAGAAAATTGAACCCACTGTGGCCGAGGTTACGGGGGATTATGCCGAATGGTCCAAATTGGTGCGGAAAAAAAACGAGCTAGACCTGGAAAAGATCAATTTGAAGAAGAAAGCAACTAGGTATAGTAGAGTGAGACAACAAAAAGCGCAATTAGAAAAGAAAGCCGCGGAATGCGGCGAACTGATGCATACAACAAGGGATTATGCAGAATTGGCCCACGAATCGACGGCATTGAGGAATGAAGCAATTAAAGATATTATATCAAGGCAGAAATATACCGAGATGACGCCGGAAAACACCAGATTGGAGCAGTCAGGATTTGAAGAGGCCGTATCAATGGTGGAAAACGACAAATTTGGCCCGGCACTTGCCCCACTGAAGCAGCTAATAGACGAATGGGCCAAATTGGAGCAGCTTACCGGCCAATGGTCCATTTTGAAAAAGAATATTGCAGAATCAAACCATGAACCAGCCGAACTTGCTCAATTGAACGAGAAAATTGCCTCGTTGGAGCAGAAACATCCGATATTGGTACCAGAAGATCTACGATTTAGTGTATTGAAGCAGGAGCTCTCCAATTTGTCTAAGGACTATGGCTCACTAGTGGCATTGGTACCACTATTCAAGCCGGAGAGCGCCGACTATTCCGAATTGAAGGAACTAAAAGAAGCATGGGCCATGTTGAAACAGGACGAATTCGCCAATACCGAATCGGAGCAGGAAGAACTCGACGATGCAGAATTGATCCGAAAATTGATATATCTGAAGCTGGAGGAACTTGACGACGCCGAATTGAAGCAGAGATTAATCAAGCATCCCGGATTGTTCCAAAAATTGATATCTGTGAAGCAGCATGAGGCCAAATTCAGGCAGGAGCCTGACAAATCGATACCCGGAGCACTCGGTAATGCTGCATTGAAGCAGGAAAATGACCGATCAGAACGGAGAGCAGCCGAATATGCCAAACTAAAGGCGGAATTAGTGCAAGAACGTGCCGAGCCGGTGCAGGAAAAGGAGGAAGTGATGCCTGGATCACTCGAATATGCCGAAACGAAGCAGGAAAATGACCGATCGGAACAGAGAGAAGCCGAATATGCCGAGTTGTTGCAGGAACTAGAGGAGTTTACCAAATTGGTCCGGGAAAATGCCGAGATGAGCCTGGAAGGTGAGCAACTAAGACGGGAAAATGCAGAATTGAAGCAGGAAGCAGTCGAAAGAGCAAAATTGCGGCAGGAGAGGGCAAAACTAAAGCAGAACCGTCCCAAATTGAGGCCAGGAGTGGCTGGACGCGCCAGCTTGAAGCAAGATAATGCCAAACTGAAGCGAATACGGGCCCAGTTGAAGCAGGAATATGCAAAGATGAAAGAGATAAGCGCAAAATTGGAGTAAGAAGTTGCTGCAACCAGTCTGAAAAGTATCAGGTTGATATTCCTGCCTCTGTAGATAGAGAATATTGCTGGACTAACATAATAACATAGCTAGGCAGTGATGTTCTTATGATATGAACGCCTTCTCGTATATTGAATGCCTTCTCAGTGCTTTACATGCAATCTTCCCGGTCAATCTGTTCACAGACGTAGGTTATAATATGAAGACAACTTCCATCATCTGGGAACTTTCCAACTTCACTCAACCATGGCGGCAGAACAACGCAAACTCCTCGAAAGGCTCATGGGAGCTGATACTCTTGGGTTCAAACCGCAACGTGGAAACCAGCAGATCGATCTGTATGACACCAAAATATGTAAATCATTTCTTGTAGGAACCTGTGTTCATGATATCTTCGCGGGTACCAAAGATGATCTGGGGCCGTGCCCGAAGCTGCATTTGGAGAGGCATAAAGTAGAGTATGAGGTCCAGGTGCGCAAGGGCAAGTTGTTTCCTGAGTTCGATATAGAATATGAAAGAGATCTAGAGAGATATGCGTATGAAGTAGAACGACGAATCAGTACCAATAACGCCCGGCTGGAGAAAACTCCGGAAGATATAGCCAAGTTGAACGAGGCGACAAGGCAGATCGAGAAAATTAATACGTCGATAGTCATATCGTTGGAGGAAATCGAAAAATTGGGGCAACTGGGCTTAATAGGCTTGGCTCTAGAGAAACTACGTGATATTCAGCCTAGAACCGAGGAGCGAGAAGCTAAAGAAAAAGAGCTCAAAAATATCACTGAGGTCGCCGGGTTCTCAGGGTATCAGAAGCTGCAGGTGTGCAATATATGCGGGGCTTATATGAGCCGACTGGACACGGATCGACGGTTGGCTGATCATTACATCGGAAAGACGCACAAAGGGTACCTGACGTTGAAAGAATGCTACGAGGCGATAAAAGAGAAGAATAAGGAGAGAAGAGCAAGGAGAGCAGCGTAGATATGGGGTTAATGCGTAGTGAACAAGCAAGGAGAGCAGATGCATAAGCTGGAGGAAAATGCCCAGTGTACGTTGAAATAAGCATTGAAGGACGTGTGAATGGTCTTGTGGAATATCGCATCACTGGCTCAGCTTTACGGTGTTTTGACATGCAGTGGAATTGTTACTGATGCGATAAACTGGACTATCAAGAATTGTGGTAAAACAAAATGCAATTGATGCGATAAACTGGTAAAAACTATAGTCAAGAGATGCGGTGAAACGATATGTTAAACCACATACCATGCTAATTAACCTGTGATGAAATCGCACACCGATATCGCTCTATTCTCGCGTTGTTCGAAACATTTGTCATTCAGCATTTCTCCCTCTAATTACCCTCATCCTCCATCAACGATTTCAAAAATGGCACCAACTTCTCCATAGCTTTTGCTCGATGGCTTATGCTGTTTTTCAGATCCGCACTCATCTGTGCATACGTCTTATCGTAACCTTCAGGCTCAAATACAGGGTTCCAGCCAAAATCCTTTGGACCGCGTTCTGCAACAATGCGTCCCTTGTTCTTGCCTTGAAACAGTTGCACTTCTTGTCCGGGGCCTGGACAGTATGCAAAAGTGCAGATGGCAGTTGCGGATTTATCATCAAACCCTTGCAGCATTTTTACGAGGCCGTCGTTGCCAACGCCCTTAAGAAACCATTTTATATAAGGACCGGGAAGACCGTTCAAGGCGGCAAATTCCAGGGCGGTATCCTCTACCAAAACAGCATGCCCAAGAATATCTGCGGCAGATTTCGCTTTGTGAGTAGCTATTTGTTCTATGGAGCCTTGTATTTCTTCGAGATCTACGTCTTTATTTTGCAGAGGATGGCCATCGCCGAGAATATGATTAACCTCGCGTAATTTGCCTTTGTTTCCGGTGACGAATATGGGTAGTTGAGGCATGCTGGAAAGAAGGTTAAGATGTTGATGGTGAGATGGTAAATTTGGTGGGTTTGAAAAATGGTCAAGAACTGCGTGCGATGGTTGCAAATGAAGAAAAGAGGAAGAAGGAGAAAAACTGTAAACAGATATCTAGATATCTACAAATGTATAACGTTGAAACTCAAGATAGAATAGAAAAAGACGTTCTTCATAGAATCGTCGTCAATTGAGGCTGAATGGTAAACTAAGAGTCATACTGAAGCTCTGGAAAGCGGCCACGTGACTACGCCAGCGTTCGTTCAAACGGCTCCTTCAAAGATAAATCTCATTATTTCTCATTTTCTAAAGTTTACGACCGACGTGTTTTTCGGACAACACGGCATTTGGTTAAAGTTGACCGAGAATTCGGATTTATGCAACTAACCAAGTAGAACATCACTTCTTGACAAGCACATGTAGAAAACACCACAGTATACAGTCGTTTAAAAGAATTTGAACAGCCATACTCAACATTTGAATCATAAAACTTGGTTTTGGATTTCACAGCAAGCTCGGGACAATAGCTGTGATCTTTAGCGTTGTTCATTGGCTATTTTGACGACGGGAGACCCGGCCCATTTTAGACTAGAAATATGACACAAAAGGAGAAGGCGAATGAAAGAATTAACAAAACTTCACACCAAGAAGCTTCTTGGTGCCAAGCGTTTGGGTATTATGATATTAGGACATGTGCTCTTATGGACGGTGATCTTATGCTATTCTAGACGAGTTGGCTTGGCTGGAAATATACAGACGAGCTCAACAACAAAGCAAAAAATAAAGTGCCTTAAAAACGCTTATCTGATGAAAAATGGCTTAACAAAGCAACAGTGATTAACCGCTCAGAAGAGCATCTACTAGAGAAGAAAAGTCAACCCATGACGTATTTCAATTTGGTGGGGC
This sequence comes from Casaregolazyma lundiana, assembly GCA_030563415.1. NCBI lineage: Eukaryota > Fungi > Ascomycota > Dipodascomycetes > Dipodascales > Trichomonascaceae > Casaregolazyma > Casaregolazyma lundiana. The sequence goes on from JAJMJF010000048.1 coordinate 26,746, forward strand.
TCACTAGTGGGTCACTAATCCGGTAAAGTAATAGCGCGAATGATCAGCGTTACCCCGCATTCGCACACGATAAGCGAACACACAAGATAAGAGCGATCTGACGAAACAACGGGCGTTGTGGAGAATGTGATTGTCTAAACTCCGTTGCAATTTATAGAAATGAGGGGGTGCTATTTTACACCCCGCTTCGAGCGGCTTGGCGCCGCGGATTTATAACTGCATGAGTACGTCCTATTTACTTCTTGCCTGATCACAGATTCTAGTATGAGGAATACCGATGATATTGCGGTCGTGCCGGATGAAGCTGGATTCTTGAAGGAGACAAGCACCACCGATGAAGATGTATATCAGTTCACCCCTGAAATGAGAGCAGCATTGGCTGAAAAGTGTGCGAGAGATCCTAATGTTGAAGATCCAGAAGCTGATTTTCTCCTTGGCAAAATTAGCGAGTTATCAACAGAAGATGCAGTCAATATTCTCAATATAGCCTGCGTTGAGCACGCTGACGACCCTAATTTTCCTACCGAGACCATGCAAAAGATTAAGATCCTTTTACAGGGAGAGAAAATCAGCGACATGGAGGCTGATGATTATGATTTCAGTCTCAAGATGGAAGCTGCTATAATCGAGTACTGGTCTCCCTACCCTGAGGTGAGATCGGTTACTACACCAATTGACTCGGCTACCGTTCCAATAGAAACTCTGCGAGCCTGGGTTCTAGGGCTCATCTTTATGGCCGGTTCTTCTGCTCTAAACACATTTTTCAGCCCTCGTCAACCTGCAATTAGCCTTGAACCAATGTGCTTCAGTTTCTGGTAGCTCCATGTGGGCATTTGGCTGCCCGGTTCCTCCCTGACTGGGGAATGACGATTTTTGGAACCCGAGTTAGCTTAAATCCTGGACCTTGGAATGTTAAGGAACAGATGTTTTCTACCATTATATTCAACGTTGCAAATGGCGCTGGTTTCACATATTACACGTACTTGGTGCAAAAGTTACCCCAATATTTGGATCATAAATGGGTATCTTTTGGATATGAGATACTGCTGGGACTATCAATTCAGTGCATTGGTTTGGGATTTGCTGGAATTATGAGAAGGATCGTTGTTTATCCGGTTCGATCTATCTGGCCAAAAGTATTTCCTGTACTGGCACTAAACAGAGCTTTAATGATGGAAGAAAAGAAGGAAAATTTGCATGGATGGACTCTTACGCGGTATAAATTCTTTGCTCTTTGTGGTATAGCGATGTTCCTTTACTTCTGGATTCCGAATACCTTATTTACTGCACTTCATTTGTTCAATTGGATGACCTGGATAAGCCCCAACAACAAGACGCTCGCTAATGTCACAGGATCATATGGAGGGCTCGGATTTAATCCAATCGCTACGTTTGATTGGTCAGTATCAGGAACTGGATATTTGGTAACTCCATTCTGGTCCACTCTGCAAATGTACATTGCCCGAGTATTTTCGGGATTGCTTATAATTGCATTTTACTATGCCGGTCTGCAATGGGCCTGGTATTTCCCGATCAATAGCAATGAGGTTTTCACAAACACTGGTGAGCTTTACAATGTAAGCAAGATTCTGGGCCCTGATGATCGGTTTGACGAAGAGCTCTATCGCAAATACTCCCCACCATTCTTTTCACAGGCCAATATGTTTGGATATACCAATTGGTTTATCTGGTATTCTATAACGCTATTTTATGTTGTTATTACTGAGTGGGAGACTCTTGTGTTGGCGGTGAGATCCATGTATCGAGGGTTCCGATACAGAGAGAGCGCATTAACTGGGCTCAAAGACCCATTTTCTCGACGAATGAAGAAGTATAAAGAAGTTCCAGACTGGTGGTTTCTCTTGGTAATGCTAGGCTCTGTAGTCCTGGGCATCATAGCCTTGACAGTATACCCGGCCAATACTCCAGTATGGTCGATATTCACCGTTATAGGAATCAGCATATTTTGGCTCTTCCCTTCAGTGATTCTCAGCTCTATTGCAAACGTTTCTATCTATATGGGAGTGATATTTGAGCTTCTTGGTAGCGTTTTTTTCCCAGGTCGGCCTGATGCTCTGATAATCTTCCAGGCATACGGAACTGCATTCGACTCACAGGCTCAAACATACATTTCCGATCAAAAGGCTGCACATTACGTTGGGATTCCCCCACGAAGTATATTTCGTGGCCAGTTGGTTGCCATTATTTTCAATACATTTATTTTCATTGGAATGCTTAACTGGATGGTGGATAATGTCAAGGATGTTTGTCAGTGGAATAATGCTCAGCATATGGTCTGTACAGATGCAGTTCTGAATTACGCAAATGCAATTGAGTTTGGAGCCTTTGGCGTGAAGAAAATGTTCAAACTGTATCCAATTATGCCGTGGGGATTCCTCATTGGTGCAGGTATCGGTATTGGGTTTGCACTGGGGAGGAGATACGCGACTGTTGTTCGAGACTATACGAGGCGGAATTTGCGCGAATCTACTTTTGAATTAGTCGATACCAAAATCTACCGATTTATTGCTTTGTTTTCGACATTCAATCCTGGAGTATTTTGGAGCGGAGCTTTCACCTGGACCGGAGGAAATAACCTGAGTTATGCAACAAATGGTTTGTACATCAGTTATATCTTCATGAGCTATATTAAAAGACGCTATACGGGCTGGTGGGAAAAATATAATTATATTCTGGAGGCCGGATTCGACGTGGGATTGGCATTATCGGCAATAGTTCAAACGTTTGCCATTGGCTGGAATGGATATTCCGTCAATTGGTGGGGAAATACGGTCGCCACTACAGGATATGACTATGCCAGTTATAATCAGCATGGAGCTTTGAAACCGCTACCAGCGAAAGGATATTTTGGGCCTGCGCCGGACAAGTTTCCTTGAGGTGGTAGGATAATGACTAGCACAGTAAAAGTAGTAAGAAGCATCATTAGGAGAATAAAGATAATTAAGATCATTAGGATAATCACAATTGATGCTAATATGCACCAAAATTTGAATAGATTTCAACAATATGACAGTAAATGCCACGGTTCTTACAACTCCTACCTACCAACTTCTTACCAACGCCCCTTAACAACCCCTAATTTCACGTAATAAGCCACAATTCAATTCCCAATTTCAAACATTAAACATGAAATTCAATTCCAATTTGCAAAAAAAACATGTTTTAATCGATTTCCCTCAACTTCCCCCTGCCCCCTTACCCTCCAGCAACTTGACACGTCCTCTTTTCACCCAAATTTCATCCTTTCTCCATCCAACCATGGCTGATACAACGGCATACACGCTGGTATGCGAGGTAAGTCGAATACACAACGTCCAATTCATCGCTGTATTAACCCGTATGTATTAGACCAACAGCTCTGAGCGCAAGTCTGTCCAGGAGCTGATGAATCGGCTCGAGAAGGGCCGTGACGACTCCAAAATCGACACCATGCGCGAGATCCTCGTCACCATGCTCAACGGCGATCCCCTGCCCCAGCTGCTCATGCATGTGATTCGGTTCGTCATGCCCTCCAAGAACAAGCAGCTCAAGAAGCTGCTGCACTTCTACTGGGAGATATGCCCAAAGCTCCAGCCTGACGGCCAGCTAAAGCAGGAAATGATACTTGTCTGTAACGCCATTCGAAACGACTTGCAGCATCCCAACGAGTACATACGGGGTGCTACATTGCGATTCCTCTGCAAGCTGCGTGAACCTGATCTTTTGGAGCCCCTGGTTCCTTCGATTCGTGCATGCTTGGACCACCGTCATGCCTATGTGCGAAAAAACGCCGTCTTGGCTGTTTACTCAGTAGCTTCACATACTGAGAGCCTTATTCCCGATGCCGTCGAGCTGATTGACGAGTTTCTGGCTAACGAAACCGATGCCACCTGTAAAAGAAATGCCTTTATTGGCCTAGTTCAGCTTTCGCGGGATGACGCCTATGCTTATTTCCAGCAGAATTATCAGCAAATCTCCCACATCGACGAGCTATTGCAGCTTGCATTCATCGATTTTCTCCGTAAGGATGCCGTCCAGCATCCCGAACTCAAGGCTGGCTACCTAAAGGTCATCTCTGAAGTCCTCGACAGCCCTCACAAGACGGTTTGCTATGAAGCTGCTAATGCATTAACCGCTCTGACCACCAATCCTACTGCTATTCAGGCTGTTGCGGCCAAGTACATTGAGATTGTCAGGAAAGAGTCGGACAACAACATCAAGCTAATTGTTCTTGATAGATTTGATCAACTGAGACTCAAGTACCCTGGAATCCTCAATGACCTCACAGTCGATGTTTTATATGTGCTTTCTTCGCCTGATATCGACGTGCGCCAGAAGGCACTTTCTATTGCCCTTCATATGGTTAGTAGCAAAAATGTCGACGAAGTCGTCAAGATATTCAAGAAGGAACTGCAAAAAACTTTATCGCAGGACTATGACAAAAATACTGAATACCGTCAAGTGCTTATCCAAGCAATTCATGCCTGCGCTGTAAAATTTGTCGACGTTGCTGCAGGTGTTGTCGATTTGTTACTGGATTTCTTGGGCGATTTCAATACTTCCTCTGCTTCTGATGTCATTTCTTTCGTCAAAGAAGTTGTTGAGATTTACCCTAATTTGACTCAAACCATTGTTGAGAGACTACTTAAAACTCTTGATGGCATCCATTCAGGTATTGTATATCGTGGTGCACTCTGGATCCTTGGTGAATATTGTACCAGTGAGCATCTTATTCAGGAGGCATGGGTTCAGATGAGAAAATCTATAGGCCAGATGCCTATTTTATCAACTGAACAGCAACGACTCTCTGGAGGCGGTGAAGATTTGGAAAATGGTGGTGCTAATGGTGAGAATGGTGGTTCTGAAGTCAAGAAGCATGCTCCAAAGGTTCTATCTGACGGTACTTATGCGAGCGAAAACGCCTTAACCACAAACGGCACTAGTAACACTTCTTCGGGTGATAAATCACGCCCTTCGTTGAGAGCACTTATTCTGGATGGAAGCTACTACGTTGGGGCGGTTTTGGCCAGCACATTGACTAAATGGGTTCTCAGATATTCCAAGCTATCAAAGGATCAATCGCATGCTAATGCACTTCGAGCAGAGGCTCTTCTTATTATGACATCAATTCTGCGTGTAGGCACTTCGGAAATCGTTGAAAATCAGATTGATGAAGATTCTGCTGATCGAATCTACTCGTGCATTCAGGTTCTTTCTGGGCATGGGGCACAATATAACAAAATTGAAGCAGTTTTCCTTGAGGATTCACACAAAGCATTCCGAGCTATTGTCGATACCGAAAAACGGCAACAGGCTGCTCGAACTGCTGACGAGAAGGAAAGGAATGCGGTTAAAGTGGACAGTCCAATAAAATTCCGGCAGTTTGCAGAGCTTGAAGCCAACAATCCTGATTTAGCCGAAGAAAGTGATGAACTTTCAGGTGCTGTTTCTAAACCGGGCGAGTCAATTACGTCTCGTTTGAAACGAATCGTTCAATTGACTGGGTTTTCTGATCCAGTATATGCGGAAGCGCATATGAATGTCCACCAATTTGATATTGTTTTGGATGTTTTGCTGTTTAATCAGACACTGGAGACTCTACAGAACTTATCAGTGGAATTTGCTACGTTAGGCGACCTTAAGGTGGTCGAAAAGCCTACAACACAGAACTTGGGGCCACAGAGTTTCCATAGCATTCAAGCTACAATCAAGGTTAGCAGTGCAGATGCTGGGGTAATTTTTGGCAACATTGTATATGAGGGTCATACTGCATCTGTTAACAGCATTGTGATTCTGAATGACTTGCATGTTAATGTGATTGATTACATCAAACCGGGCAACTGCACAGAAGCAGAGTTTAGGTTGATGTGGACCGAGTTTGAATGGGAAAACAAGGTGAACATCAGCGTCACATGGCCCACATTGCAAGGATTCTTGGCTTATTTGTTGAAAAATACGAATATGACATGCCTTACAAAGGGAGCTTTGAAAGGAGTTGATGATGGTTCTGAGAGCGACGTATACCATGACGATTGCCAGTTTTTGAGTGCAAACCTTCATGCTCGATCAACATTTGGAGAAGATGCTTTGGCCAATATATCGCTGGAAATAGATGCAAATGCCAAGATCACGGGCCATGTGAGAATTCGAAGCAAAGGCCAGGGATTGGCTCTGAGCCTTGGAGATCGAATCGCCGAGCTTCAAAAACGCAGAGCCTAATGCAGTAATGGAGCTAATATAATAAGGTTGTAGATTTGTAGCACTTTGATTGGGTGGAAAGATAAATACCAAAGTACCGATATTTGCAAGAATTTGCATCTTGACTTGATAAATTAAGGTAACACCAAGGGAAATTGCAATTTAAGAAAATTCTTCCGAATAGTACCATTTGACTCATTACCTACTCTTCCTATCTATTCCGTTCCAGCCAGTTCCCACCTCTATTACGATGCGCTATGTTCAAAAAGACTAAAATTATGTAGTCTCGAATGAAGAATCGTTCCAATGTTAGATATCTAAGATGAAGCATCTTTCAGATATTGGATATCTGAATATGACGCTGAATATTCGAACCTCATAAACATCTTTAAGATATCGATTGCCTCAAAATCATCGATTTCAGATCATTTTTGATCACGTTGCATCTTAGATTTTTTTGATATAATCTCTTAGCACTCCACCCAGCCTCGTTGCTCCATTTTCCAACGCATCTTTTAAAGCTCCCATATCTTCGCTGGTAATGTCCATGATTCGATCTTGAACTTCACCAGCAAGGCGCTCCATGCTGAACTCGCCGTTCTGGCCGCTTCCGACCACTGCATCTTCTTCTTCCTCTGACCGACCAAAGTACGAGGAAGATGAAATTGATTGGGCACCATCAAACGCCTGAAGCCTTGAATGGGCCTCAGCCTGTGCTGCTTTATCGTACGTGTTTCGACCGAAAAACTCATCCGAAGAGATGCCTTTCTGGTTGCCGTATTTCTTAGTAATGTCTGAGGTAGAACTGGATGCTGAAGAAACCGTTGTTGCCTTCTTCATAGAGGGTGCAGGAGACGGTGCTTTGGGTGTGGGAGCTGCAATCTGGCCAAACCCGAGCTTAACAAACTGCTGTCTGGTATCTTCGACAGCTGAAGGCTTGGAGTTGCTTGCTGGCTTGAGACTGACGGGCTCAAATGTATGTTCAGGAGATGCCAAGGATGCAGGAGTATTGATGGAATCATTTGCAGATGGAGCCTCGGACTTTTCGTCCGGATTGTATCCCAACTTCGCGATGGTCTCCTGCTCTTGCTCGGCCTCTTTAGCAGCGGCTTCAAAATCAATATCATCAGCAGCCGCCACCTTTTTAGCCTTAGCCTTGTTAGGGACCTTTTTGGAAGATAGAATGGACTTTTTGGCTCCCACTGCCCTAGCACGCGACGCAGGCACTTTGGCAGCGGCAGGCACGCGTGCCGACTGAGCAGCAGCTGAATTGCCGTTCGACGCACCGGGGGATGGCGACGACGTCTGCGAGCGATTCACAGGCGTGGTGGGCTTTTTGACAAGCGGCTTGTTCCACTCGGCGAAAAAGTCGTCCTTGCTGGGCTCGGCCAACGACGACGAGCTGCTGCTAGTGGGCACAACTGCATCCCCAAGTACATTCGTGGGATCCAACAGCTGCTCGGCCTCAGGGTACCTGGCAGCATCCAACGAACTTCTTCGTTTGAGCTCCTCGAGATACAGCTGGGCTGTTCGCGAAGTGTATTTCTCCCTGGAATTGACAGATTTCGAGAGATATTTGGCTCCTCCATTCTTGGTGAAGAAGTCCTTTGCGTTCTTGTTGCCGCCCACCCGGATATTTCTCAGATGGCCCACTGTCCAGTTGTCCATATTGGTGGATCGCACAAACGAGATGTGCACACCCATGTTGCGATGAACTGCACTGCAGTCGAGGCATACAAACACGCCAAAGGTGGCCGAGGACCAGGTGGGGTTGTTGGCACCACAATCGAAACATATGCGGTTCGCGGGCACTGCACGGAACTTGTTAAAAAATCCCTGGACGTCTTCCTTGCTAAAACCGTCGCTGTCCTGAAGAGCCATGGTGAAGAGTTGTTACGTGGTGAAAATGCAAGGATGACAGGTTGGGAGATGAGCAAGCAGGCAAATTACGGTGGGAGTCGTGTTGAGGCTGCCCACCGACGGTTCTCCCAAGGGCTTCACCGAGAGATTTGCAATTGCACCGACGCCTCACCGGTTTGTTGTTGGAATATCCCATTGGATCTGCTTGGCGCTCCACCCATCTGGAGTCATATATTCTGATCCAAGATCCCCACCTTTCCCAACCACTCAACTTATTCCATGGTTACTCGATTATCTTTGTTAGCAAAATATCCACCCGCCCACTGTCAGTTTCTACTGAAAAATATTGCATTTACCATTTCCAGCCGCCGTGCATACTTGAACGCTGGGCAAGTGGCCAAAAGCTTTCATAGCACTGCTCGAGCGCGGGCTAGCACCACAGCGAATGGGCTATCATTCGGCCAAAGGGTGGGCCGAGCAGCCACGTTCTCCATGTATTCGGCAGTAGTTCTGGGTGGCATAGGCGTCACCGGGCTGGTGATTTACTACTTTGTCAGTGAAGTGCTGCTGCCCACCTCAGACGTTCAAGTGTTCAACCGAGCATTCTCCATCATTGAGAAGGACGAAAATGCCGTAAAGCTGCTAGGAGGTAAGCGGATCACAGCATTCGGAGAAGCCACGGACAATAAATGGACGCGGAACCGGCCGATTGCTAGCCGCCGCGGCTACGATGGGTACGGCCGGCAGCATTTACTGATGCAATTCCACGTCAAGGGCCATGATGCACAGGGCCTGGCAAGGCTGGAGATGGTGGAATCGCCCAAAAAAAGCATGACGGGAATTGGCAAGTTTGATTTCCGATACCTGGTGCTGGAAGTGCCGGGGCATCAGCGGTTGTATCTAATAAACAACAGCAATTTGCAGGTTAAGAAGAAGGATCCAGAAACGGGGTTTTTGGGGGTTAAATGGGGAAAGAAAGAAAGTACAGGGAATAACAATTCATGAAGTGGAGGTGAGGATGGAGGAGCATGGATGAGGAATAGTGATATACGATGAGATGTTATATGATATGATATATGACATGGTATATTTATATTATATGGTATATTTATATGATATGATATATTTATATGATATGATATATTTATATGACATGATATATTTACATGTTTTATATCGAATATTATATTGATATATTTACACATCTCAATCATTACCTTGCCTAATACACTGACGCCATAATGCCAAAATACAATATCAAATGTAACATATTTACTAGTATCTTTTAAAATGAAATTATAACTTGTAACCTGTTATCTTTTGCGAGTTACAAGATAGTGTTTCACTACGTTTAAACGTGCTAATACGGTCAACACAACATCTTCAGACAACAGAAACCAATGGTGTTAATTTCAGACAATATATATTCATCACAATATATAATTCCTCATGATATATTCATTCTAGAATAAGCAAAGTAATGCCATCCTAAAATACGCAAGGATATATGCCATTCTATTAGCTTAGGTAGGTATGACTTTACCAGTGCAAATAAACGATTCAGTCGTTCTTTTCTATCTTAACATAGTGCGCATATGCATTGCACCGGATTTTTAATTTTCATTGTATTAAGCATCGCATGCCAGATTCATGCTCATCATGCCCGTGGCCCTCCTCAAAGTGCCTGTGTAACCTTTGATATATCGTTTGGAGTATCTGATAACAGCACCTTAGGCCCACTGAAAGGCTCACAGTCTACACGCTTGCCATCCTGAGGCCCCGGAACCACTTTTTTGCCCTGCTGAAGATCCTTGAGCAGCTGCACCATGCTTTCTGGAGTCAAATCCTCGTAATAGTCGTCATTTATAGCCAGCATAGGCCCATTGACGCATGCTCCAAGACACTCGACCTCGCTCAGCGTAAACAGGTTATCGCTAGTAGTCTGGCCAGCATGAATTCCTAGATATGTCTCAACAGCCTCCATGATTCCGTCAGATCCACACAGCTGACAAGGCGTAGTGGTGCAGACCTGCAGATGATATTTGCCCATGGGGCTCTTATTGAACATGGTGTAAAAAGTAGCAACTTCGTATACTCTCATGGGGGGCATTTCCAGCAACTGAGCAACCTTGTTCATGACGGAGATGCTGCAGAAACCGAGCTGGCGCTGGCCCAGGTCCAGCAGGGGCATTACAGCAGCCTTTTTGTAGTTGGACGGGTAGTGCGAAAGCACTTCCTGAATGCGCTTGAGGTTCTCGTCTGTGAATTCAAAGGGAATTGACGGATTGTTGTCCGGAGTGTCACGATGAACACCCTGAATGTGAGCGAACCGAGCATTCGAACGGAGCAACGGGGTGCGAAGACACGTTCTAAGAGGGCGAGCTGCCGCGCCTGCTATGTAGCGATTGAAATGCATAGAAGTGGTTGGGGTGAATACAAGGTTAAGTTGTTGGAGGTGAAAAACGGTGTAAATACGGATTTGGTGGTGTTAATTGGGTTGATGTGATTGGTGGGAAAACTGGCAGGGAGATTGGGGAAATTGGCAGGATATGGCAGAAAACGGTAGAGAGGAGTGGGAAAGAGAGAATAGGAGAGTTTGGAGGGGATGATTAGGAAAGTTTATATAGTAAGAGCGGGGGTACTTTGCTGTTCTGTCGAGCAGTGGCAGTGAAGAGTGGCAATGATCTCTCTGCTTCGTACCAACTAGCACCAACCACAACTCTTCATCTATCCACAACATATCACAAATATAAACGCCTGTAGTTTACACATTGCAAAAAAACTACTTTCCCGTTATGCCACGAAGTAAAAATACGGTCCGGGAGAGGGTCGAACTCTCGATCTTCTGATTAACAGTCAGACGCTTTAACCAACTAAGCCACCAGACCTAACTAAGCAAATTCGATGTGAACAGTCCAGCTACATGCGGAAATCGCCTTTTTGCCGGAATTTCGGCGTTTTAACTATATAAATGGACATTTCCTATCTACAGCTGGAAGATTCATGGTTTAAAATGCGATTTCAAGGTCGTGGGGAGTGCTGGTTGGCAAAGTTTTATCGGCCGACAGGCAAACGGTCATCATCATTATTCTTTTAACGTCCTGAATTCCAGTTCACAGAAAAAAGGTTGACAGTCGAATGTACTGTATTTGCATTATCCTCTAGGTATCTCAATGTGTTTCATTTCTACTTGTATATGCTTGTAACTCTTCGGTCCCTGATTCGTCTACTGCTCAATTCTAGTGCTATAAAAACCGGACAATGCAGAAAAACTCGCTTCTCACATTTGAGTTCAGCCTGAAAGTCCCAACAAGTAGCTGGCTACTGCACTTCGACATAAGGATCTCCGTGGTTGGCCACTAGCTCGCATACCTGATATGCAATCTTGCGCCTAACTCCGCTTAACTTCGCAATTTAGCAAGATTCACCGAAGCCATATCAATTCAGTGTGTCAAGAAGCTAGGTATGAGTCACTGACATTGGGACGAGTCACTCAAGTGGAGATGAGTCACTCAACTGCTTCAACATAAATGGAATGGCCACTTGCTGGAGAAATCTCAAGACTACAAAACAAGAAATAAACAGACACCTCGTCTCTATCATGGCCGACTCCTCCCGAAGCCCAAGCAAGGTCGCAGCCGGCGTCGAGCCTGGTCAAACTGTGGCTGCTGACAATGAATCGAAGATTACTCCTGATGCGAGTGGACACGTAAAATTTGAGCCGAAATTCTTCGACGACATGGTCCGTACTTACGAAACCTGGGCTGAACCGCTGTCGACTCGAATTGCACAGTTTGTTCTCAAAAGGACCACTCTGAGCCCTGGAGCTTCCGTGCTGGACGTTGGCGCAGGCACTGGTGCATTGTCAGTTCCGGCAGCCGCTCTTGGCCTGAATGTTACAGCCATTGATCTCTCTTCGGCTATGGTTGCTCGGCTGACTGAGCGTTTGGATCCCCATCCGAACTGCAAAGCACTCGTGATGGATGGCCAAGCTCTCACATTTGAGGACAAGAAATTCGACAGCGTGTTTTCCATCCTGTCGAGCACCCTGTTTCCAAACTGGAATGCAGGATTGGATGAAGTTGCGCGAGTCGTTAAACCAGGTGGATGGTTAGGGATCGTACACTGGGCAACTCCCCAGGGTGCCGATATTTTTGCCATCCTTGCGCGCGCCTTGAAGAGACTTCCGCTTCCAGCAGATACACAGGTGGCACCAAACATCACATGGCTCACGTCGGCTCATGAATTCAGGGAGGCACTGGAGTCTCGTGGGTGTGAGGTGAAGGAAATCCAACAAGTGGATGCGCCAAGCACGTTGCCATCGCCGGAAAACTTCATGGACTCTTTAGACCCCATGCTCAGCATCTTTCCAACTTACAGTCAGCTTGATGAAACCATGCGTGGCAAGTTGCGTATCCTGCTCGCAGAGGAAGTTCGTCGGTGGGTCGACGAGGATGTAAAAGCTTGTCGCTCGGCTAAAGTCTTTGTGGCACTTGCACGGCGTTGTATCTAGCCAGTAAGTTAGTCCTTCCTTGGATGTGGCAGGTGGTTCTCAGACTTTTTACAGGAATAAAACCCGACTTATTCATGAGAAGTTGAGCACTGCACAAGGAAATGCTCTTTTTTGCCGGAATTTCCACTTCTAACTAAAACACCTGCATGACATATCCATAGTCACGTGCTGTTAAACATCCTCTGCTTGAAATGCTATTTGAAGGTGGTGTTTACTCTTGTCGTCCGACAGCCAATACCAAACTACTAACCGTTTCAATACCTCTCAAACATGTCTTCTGCGCTTATATCAATTTCCATCTTCCCATATCCCACCGTTCGCATCGTATTCTACCTTTACTGGCACAAACGTTAAATTAATCTACGATTAATCTACTATCGTATGCCCATAAGAACAGCGACAACACAACATACGACAACTACAATACCAATATAATTACTTGATTATCTCATCCTCCTATCATCCAACACCAATCTTACTAATACACACCCAACTCCAAATTGACCCGTATAAATCCCTTATAATTTAACCTCCAAACTTACCGTTTGCATCTCTCCCACCTACCGATCATGGATCAGACATCGCTCAACAAGAAGCGTCTCGAGTACTTTGAACGCCACCTCATCAACTCTCTGGAAACTTTGGCATATACACAGCTCATCATCATATATTTGCATGACGTCTCATTTATGCAGCTTGTTGCCGGAAGCGCCATCCAGGTGCTGTTTCTGAGCCCGCGCACCCACGACGTCTTTATAAGCATGGGCCCGGGCAAAAAGTACATTCAGCTTTCCATATTTATTTATAACGGACTGTGTCTTCTTATTCACTGCTTGGAATCCGTTCCTGCGGCGAAAACCGGCCTTTTTCTGCATGGAAGCCTTACCATAGAGTTCATTGGCGTCGAACAGTTGCCAACAAGACTCTATCTGATTGCATGGAACCTCTTTTTATTTATGATTCAAATCGTCCAGTACTGTGTGCGGTTCCGCATGCCCAAGCAGACGACCACGGCTGACGCAGAACAGCAGCAGGAGCCCATGTCGGAAACGGACGCCTTCTTCTCGGGCCATTTGGTTGTTCGCAGCATCAATATAGTGGAGTCTCTCAGGGAAAACTGGCAGGATTCAAGCCGGCCGTCAAGTGCTGGGGGCATTTTTGGCATTCCTAGCAGCGTCATGGGCGGATCTGGCGGCAATATACTTGGAGGAAACCGCCCGGAAAACGAGGTAGCATAGGAGGTTTGCAGAGTTTGCAAGGAAAAGTACCATGACGGTATCCCAAGGCTTTCATCACGGTATTCTACAGCTATTGATGCATTCTAAATCTATCAGTACGGTATTCTACATTGACACAGCATTCTAAAACTATCACTCCAACATTGCAACATACAGCTATTCTCCCTTTTTTGCGACCTGTAATCCACCTAAACTCATCAAATTACCATTCAGCTACATTATAAATTACTAAGAATACAAAGAACAACTACAAGATCAGAGAAATATAAAGCCGATGGCACAGATATCGAAAGAAAAACACAAGGTCCAGGAAGATGCAACTGCAATCACACCAAGCCCAACACACCTATAGCGATTTGTTAAAGGTACGCTCGGCCTTGGAAGACCCCTGCTCAAACGGAAGCTTGACTTTCTCTTCTCCCAGCTTTGGGTACTCAAACTCGCTCGGAGCACTGGAATCAAACGTATAGGTAGAGAAATCCAGATTGCTACCTTCAGGACTACTGTCCACAGGAGGACGGAACTTGCTGGGATCCCATTTATTGATAGGCTCGTCAATGGTTGCGCCAGCCGACCGCTTGAAACCCGTTTTCGCGAAAACATCGTTCCACTTGGTTAATAGCTCCTCGTATCCATCGGTAGCAGGTTTAGAGCCTACAGTAGCCCACGGCTTGACAGTGCCTGCAAAATGAATCACTTTGATATCTTTCTGGAAGAAGTTATATGCGGGCAAGTATTGATACGAGGCACTAGGGGTGGTGTTAAACACAAACGGCAACCGATACCAGCTCAGATGTTGGTTCAGCAGGCCCTGGTCACCTCCATCAAACGAGATAGACTTAACACTGTCCTTGCTGTCAATAACACCCTGCAGCCTGTCGAATATGGCCTTGGACGGTTTGGTCACAAACACTCCACTGTTGAAAATGTCGGGCCATCCGCTGTCAGGACTTGCCGCGATGTCAAATCCAGTCAAATCGACGTCAAAAAGCTCGTCGATCTTCTGAACAGGCAGACAATCGGCGTCCAGGAACACAATCTTGTCGTAGAGTCCGTCCAGAGCCTCCCATAGCCGGATTTTCGTCAGCGACAGGCCCAGATCTGCCCGTTTCAGGAGTGCAAACTCTTTGGCAGCTGCAGGAGGCGTCGTAATCTCACTGACATCAATAATCTTGGAGTATCCAGCCTTGGTCAGGTCGGCTCTGGCCGAATCGGACACGTTGTTTGTGGCCAGCAGCACCAGGGGCGCAGAAGCTCCGAGGTCCAGGAGGGCACGTGCCAGGGTCACGGCACCCTCTAAATAATCATCATTGTAAAGCAGAGTCACGTAAGCGTGCGACATTCTAGTGAAAAGGTGGGGATTTCAACAGGGGGGCGAAATGCAAAGTGTGGAGGGAAATTAAGTTGCTATTGCCGAGATAAGATAAACAAGGTCACGTGGCCCCTCAGGGGCCGATTACGTAAGTGTTTACATGGAGCATTTGTCTACGTTTTATATCCTTGCGAACGCTTCCATGTTTGTATTTGAGCTTCTATCGTTTGTTTAGGCTTGTACCTTTGTGTCTAAGTTTCTGTCTTTGTGTTTCAACCGCTCCTGCGGGACGTGTCTCCTATGACGCATATCGCAGCCATTCAAACTTTATATCCTCTTCGCAAACCTTAATTTAATGCTGTTTTACTGTTGTCATTATTTTGCATCTACCGTTTTTACTGTTCGCTTTGCGTTGTATGGTCACGTTACCTCCGTCAAATCACTTGTCCTTTATTATCCTATCAACTATTGTACCGTTTGATTCCAGTCAATTCCATTTAATTCCAGTCATTTTAATTCAGTTCCATTTAATTCCAGTCATTTTAATTCAGTTCCATTTAATTCCCATTTCATCCTCTTTTTAGCCAACTCCTCGCTCACGCTCCGTTCTCTGAAGGAGCTCCATGCGAAGTTCGAGCAGACTGACTAGAATTCTCCTTCAACGCCTTGAGCTGCTTGGCCCGGAATGACTCGTAATGAATCTGCGATGTCGTTTCAATGAGATCCTGCAGATGCGATGAAATCAGAAACTGACGCAGGTCTGCAAACTCGCAGTGGTTGCGGTCTTCCACATTGACCACGCCCCATCTGTTCTGACGACCATGCAC
Source organism: Casaregolazyma lundiana (assembly GCA_030563415.1). NCBI lineage: Eukaryota > Fungi > Ascomycota > Dipodascomycetes > Dipodascales > Trichomonascaceae > Casaregolazyma > Casaregolazyma lundiana. The sequence goes on from JAJMJF010000048.1 coordinate 42,694, forward strand.
TTGTCGGCCGCCTTTGAGCGTGATGAGCTTGTCGCTTCCTACCACAGCGAAAGGAATCATTCTTACAATTGAATCGTTGAGTTCGCGCTCGTCGTCGTCGTACTCTCCTTCAAAGTTATGCGGATATAGCTTAAGCTCATGATAGGCAAACTCCTTCTGAAGAACGTCCTTGAACGCGGCGCGCTCCTCCAAGGTCAGACTGTCACTCTTGGCGATCACGGGTACCACGTTGGCAATTTCAGTGAGTTTCTTGAGCACCACAATGTCAATTGGCTTGAGACCAGTGCCGGTGGGCTGGATGAAGAACAGCACGCAATGAACACGCGTATCGGTGAGGAATTTCTCACGATCAGCTGTCAGCTCCTTGCGCAAGTAATAACTATACTGATCCTTGATGTACTTGACAATGGGGTCCCAGCATTTCTCGTTGTTCACTTGATCACCGTACCCAGGAGTATCAATAATATTGAGCTTCAACCGGACGTCATTCTCCACAACGACTTGCGGAGTCACTTTGATCTCAGAAGTTCGACCAATAGGCTCCGTGGCATCGAGACGGCCACTTGTCTTGGCCAGATTTGACGCAAACAGAGTGTTGATGAGCGTGCTTTTGCCGAGGCCAGACTGCCCCACAATCATCAGATTGAATTGGAACCCGCGTTTGAGCAGCCGACGCTCAATCTGCCGGGTGATGCTGTCGAAGCCTACGTGCTCGGAAGGAATAATTGCTTCGAGCGTACTCATCGTCGGGTCTCGTTAATGCTAATACGTGGTAAACTCGTGCGTAGGTTCCCGCCTATTACGTACCAACGCCTATTAATTTATGCCGTCACGTCAAACAATTAATGCTATCACGTGAAAAGCAGTCGCGTCGTTCCGTTTAATGCTTTTTCTCAGTTACGTCTAACACTGGTTGTGGTTAAATGCTTAATGCTGAAGGGGGATGCATCGATATTTAAAAGGGGTAAGCGCTGGAGTGGGGTTACCCGGCCCGTCTGTGAAAAATTCCGTTTCGGGCCAACCGTCAAACTTTCCTTCATGCTTTCCACATCGCTCAGCACTGCTTTCGGACGGTTCACGCTGTCCGGGAGATCTTTGACTCCATTTGCAGTACCATGGCTCGGCGTTGCGCTGCCGTGGACTGCCGGATCAGGCTTAAAAGGCTGGTTTGACCGACATTTCCCTCAATCTGACAGCACTCCAACACCCTACACAGACCATGGACTTGTTCTGGCTGCTCCGAAGAAGAAAGTATCGTATCGAAGACGGCGGCAGCGCCAGCTCAGTGCATCCAAGGCGGTTGGAGCCGTCAAAAACCTCACACGATGCCCTTCGTGCGGGCACATCAAGCGTTCACATACACTCTGCATGAACTGCGTCAAGGAAATTCAGAAAGTATGGCGTCAGAGAGATGCCCCGGAGATTCCTGAAGGCACATACGATGAGTCGGGCATGGATCCGGTTGACATTCGTGTTTTGTACCCGGGAAGACGAGAGACCAATCGCGCAAAAGACCTGAAAAAGCGGCATTTATACCTGTGGTCGCGGCCACCGACTCTGACAATGAAAGATAACAGTGAGAAGTCACTTCGGGCGTCATTTAAAGCTTCAGCAGCACGAGTTGGGCCGAAGCCAGCGCCGATGTTGCTGAGGAAACCGTTTGAGAAGTGAGTTTAAGGTGGATTATCGAATTAAGTCAGGCTGATGATCATGTCAGGATGACAATTATATCGGGATTATCAACTACTGTTTTTCGATTACATGTATCTCGATTATCAATTCTTCAGCGGCATTGCAACCACTGGCATACAAACCAGCATGTACATAAACAGTCTTGCATCGGGCTACACATAAAATTTCAGCCTACCATTAGGCAATTGTATTATTGAACGAAAATGATGATAATTTCCGATAAACGTTTTAAGGTTATCGCAACTGATGGCGAGGATGCTACGACATGCAAAACGGATCACAATCTCTCTTTCCTTCCTTCACACATGTCTGAATCCTCTTTTCCTATATCCTCAACCTACCTTATACCCTCCACACATGTCAACTATCACCTTCATAAACACCCGTATACAGTCCAAGTAGTCTATGATATCCACCCGCTCGTCTGGCATGGTATTGTACTTTCCTCCAGGACCACACACTATGCCCTGCAACCCCAGCTTCTCGTACAAATGTCCAGCGTCACTGCCATAGAAACACGGAGGTCTCAGAGCTCCCGTAGGCTGCTCGACTCCTCTTACCTCCTTGTAACACTTGTTCAACGTAGATACGACTTCAGCGTGCGGATCGACCTCGAACGGCGGCATGAAATCACGTTTTGCCAACTTCAGTTCATATTTCATTTTCGGGAACTTGCTTTTGACTTGCTCGAGCTCTGTTCGCAAGTCTTCAAGCACTGTCGCCTCGCTCTGGCCAGGCGCATACCGCGCAGCTCCTGTGATGGTGACGAAGTCTGCGACCTGAGGCGGCCTCCAGCTTTCGTATGTTCGTCCGAGTCCTCCATGAATCGTTCCGACATGGCATCGGTTCACGCTTTTATGCACAGGGCTGCGCGGGTCCGAAAAAACCATATAAGTCAGGCGCTGAATGGCCTCCATGGAGCACAAGATGGCATCGGTGGCTTCCTCGCGCTTGGACATGTGCCGGGTATCGCCAATGATGTTGATTTCAAAAACGGCCGAGCCTGCATGCATCACCAGTGCAAACACATCGGTGGGCTCGCAATTGATAAAATAGTCGGCGGTTTCGTTGGTGATCTCGCCCTGCTCCAACAGGGCTACCGTGCCGGCTCCTCCTTGCAACTCGCCCACCACGTAGCTGAGAACCACGTCGTTGCGCACCCTCCACCCGTGTGCTTTCAGCGTCTTCACTGCCATGTAGTAGGCACAGCAGCCTGATTTCATGTTCGAGACGCCAATTCCGTAGATGCATTTATCGTCGCCCACCTTGTACTCAGAAGCCTGATCGTACCGGCCACCATATGGGTCCACGGTCCAGCCTTCAGACACGGGGTTAACGTCAACATGCCCGTTGAACAGTAGCTTCTTGCCTGGTCCATTCTGAGTGCCCCGCCAGTAGCCCATTGAGTTTCCACGGGCCATTCCGTCGGTTTTGTCCTTGAACCCCACAGTCCGGGCTTCCAGCCCAATGTCGTTCATCGCCGTGGTCATATACTCGATTGCGGTGATCTCGGCAGGCTGTCGCGAATGTGACGGGATCTGAGTGAACTTGGACAAGAACTTCAAAGCGTCCGTTTCGTCGACTTGGGGAATGTCATTCATTGCGTGGAGATCTGGCAGTTCTAAATTGGCTACTAGAGTAAACTGGCAAGGCTACAAAAGGTGTATGTGACAGGTACAGTCATTTGCTAAGATGGAAAAGTAAACTTTCAGGGCTTAAATCGGCTTTTGTGCGACATATGGCATATGCGGGTGAGATCTGATTCATGAAACTTCTATCAAATTGATCTAATTTTGAACATACGAAACGACTCTCAAGGCATAGCCATATCCAGTTTAATGGATAAGATGAAAAGAATGTTAAGCTTGCAAATTTCTATGGAAATCAGTTGGAAATCGTTGTGCTGTCGGAGCCAACGGTATATTTCCATATCGGGCAATAAAGTTCCGCGCGGGATAACTGATAAGGATACGAGCATTCAATGTATAATGCTGTAGGGCCGTTACAAAAATTACTGCTAGGATTTAAAGCACGAACTGTTAAGATCTTGTGAAAAGTGAATTTGGAATAGCTTTCTACGGCGGTTTTGCATCGGATCTCTTATCGGAGCTCTTATCGGAAGCCACTTCGTTTCAGCCTTGGTCGTTAAGCTTTATAAATACACAGGCTAATCTCTAACCCCGCCCGTCTGACTGTTTGAAAAATATACGGCCTCTTGCCATGGCTACTATCTCGAAATCGCTCGAGCAAACTGACTCGGTCGTCATAACCAAGCCGCAAATCAAGGACGAAGGCTATGAGCTTTTTCAAGCGGGCGGATTAAATGACGAAGTCGATCCTGCAGACTCCCAGAGAATAGCGCGAATCTTCGATTGGCGCATGATGCCTATTCTGTGTGTTCTCTACGGAATCAACTATGTCGACAAGGCAGCCTTGAGTTGGGCCGTCATGTTCAGTTTCAAGTCTGACTTGGGCCTGGTAGGCAATGACTATTCATGGGTGTCTTCTATCTTCTATTTCGGCTACTTGGGGGCCCAATATCCGGCATCGTACTGCTTGCAAAGGTTCCCTGTTGGCAAAGTCATAGCCTTCAGTACATTTGCGTGGGCCGCAATCATGCTGGGACACATTGGATGCAAGAACTATGCCGGGATTTTGGTATGCCGGTTTCTTCTGGGTGTTTTTGAAGCTCCAGTGACGGGAGGGTTCGTCCTCTTCACCTCGCTGTTCTACACCCGTAAGGAGCAGATCAGCCGAACCATGATATGGGGCTCAATGCAGGGCATTTTCAATGTTATTTTCGGATTCGTCTCGTATGGGCTTGGTCACGCTACTCATGCGTCGTTGGGCGAGTGGCAGCTCATATACCTGGTACTGGGGCTATGTTCCTTCGTCATTGCGGCCCTATGGCTCGTCTTTATTCCAGACACGCCTGTAAAAGCGCGCTTCTTGTCACCAGAGGACCGGATCATCGCTGTCAAGCGGGTTTCGAAGAACATGATGGGCACTAAGACCAGCGACTGGAAGTGGAGCCAGATGTGGGAATGCTTCTACGACCCCAAGACCGGTTTCTTGGTGGGATTTATCATATTTTCAATGATTCCAAACGGTGGTTTGACCAACTTTGGCAGCTTGGTTCTTGATAGCATTGTTCACAATAATCTCGAGACTATTGCTGTTGGAGTCGGCAGCTCGTTCTTCTCGTCAGGTCAGATGCTGATCTTCTCCATGTTTGCTATCAAATATAACAACTTCCGAACGATCGGAATGACTTTCCCGCTTCTGCTTGCAATTGCCGGGTTGTCTGCTGTTTATGCGACCGAATCCCACGGGGCTAAATGGGGAAGAGTTTTTGCCTACTGGATGATCAACTCGTATGCCGTCACGTGGCCGTTCTCACTTTCTATACTGGGCTCAAATTATGCTGGACATACTAAGAGAGCCACTATGAGTATGGTGTTACTGATATTTTATGCCGTTGGTAATATTATAGGCCCATTCTGTTTCACGTCAACGGATGCCCCAAAGTACACCAAGGCTCTGGCCACCAATTTGGGCTGTTTCTGTTCTGCATTTGTCATTGCAGCCTCTTTGAGATTGTACTTGATCTGGGAAAACAGAAGAAGGGACTCTAAGTATGGAGTTGTTGCTGCGCAAGTATCGGAAGAAGAAAGACTGGAAGGAATTATGAACGGAATGATGGACCAAACGGATATGAAAAACAAGGAGTTTCGATTTGTGTTATGAAAGTTTGAAAAGTTAGAGTTTGGATTCGTTTTATAATTGTTTTTTGACGTGATGTGTATATTGGCTCGATGTGCTTATTGCAAAAGTGCTTCGCTGCAGAGCTAGTATAAGCATTGTTATTTGGCTTAGCATAGTTACTTTAGCATAGTATTTAGCAGTTTGTTCTCTATTGCTTTGACTTCATGAGGCGGAAAATAGGCGTTTTGCATATTCTCTACACCTCTTACTCTTAGAGCCACACCCACAGAAACGTTATCCAACGTATTAAACCTCCATTAACTTACAGCTATGTTACATTATCCTCTCTTAAAAAGTCACGTGTCCTACATAACTGTGCAGATGCCGCAGAATTTCGAACTCTTAGGCGCAGGCTCGGTGGTTCTTTGTGCAGCTCGTTTCTCGGTTCCCGTAGCTGCAGCCGCAGAACTTGCTCCTCCCGCAGCAACTCCTTCAGAAGCCGACTTTTTTACCGCCTTAGTCGCCCTGGCTACAATTTGTCCAAACTCCTTGCCTTGAATAGTAGCGATCTCGAGCTCAAGGTCCGACGGCTGTCTGCTTCCATCGGTACCCGCAAGCGTTCCAGCACCCCATGGAGACCCTCCGTGTATCTCTTCGAGATTAGTTAATTGGCTGAATGTTTTCGCGTATCCTAGAGGAACATAGATCAGTCCGTGGTGAGCATAACTAGACAGAGTATTTCTAATAGTGACCTCCTGGCCACCACCGTAACCTGCTGTAGAAACAAATTGCCCGACGTACTTTCCATGAAGAGCTCCAGTAGCCCAAAGACCGCCGGTAGAATCCCAAAACGCTTTGAATTGAGCCGGGACGTTTCCGTACCTTGTGGGAAGGCCGAACAAAAAGCCGTCATAGTTGGGCAAATCGTCAGCAGTAATTACCGGCAAGTCGGGTTTTTTCGCAGCATACATTTTTTCGAGGACTTCCTCCGGCAAAGTCTCAGCGATCTGATAAATATCGATTTCTACTCCAGGAACGGATTTCAGGCCCTCGACCTCCTTGTCGGCGAGTTTGAGCACATGACCATAGGTAGAATAAACGATAACAGCGATTTTAGGCATATTGGATATCAGGAATTATTTGCTAGCCTTTCGCAGAATTATGCCCAGAAATTACGCAGGCCAATGGCTAGTGCGGAAATGTAGATATACGTGATCTAGTCGAAGCTATGCTCTAAGAACACTAACTGGTTCCATCATTAAATATATCTTTTGAATAATCAACCATTATGTAATGGTCCTTTCTTTTTCGTTCTTTGTCCACTGTGCGTAACAATTATCTCAGTTGATAATTCCTTAGTAATTGATGACTAGCCCAACTCGGCAAATCTTCCGGACATCACCGAAACGAGTAAGAGGAAAAATGGACGGGAAAACGGGATGAGAGAGGACAAATATAGCGAGTTGATATTAGTCGATTAATATCGGGGCATTTGGCAATTTATATTGAAATGGTTTCGATTTGCGGCATGTCAAAAATTGTCTAAATTTAGATAATCGCAAGGCCGACGGATTAAAAGCAAACGTCTTTAACAAGCTTTCTTTAGATTCATAGCTATTGCAGCTATGAGATGATGATTTCCTGTTCATTCACTAGGATGTAGTGGATTTGACTGAGTTTTCATCAAAGATATATCGTAGGCAGTGCGATTAATGCCCGCTGATTTAACAAGAATTGCTACGGAATTGCTGATTTCTAAGGATCCACCAAGTTAGTTTGGCATCCTTGATGTGCCTGAATTATAAGAGCTATGCCTGTACCGTTGGTGCCTATAAGTTAAGATGAACCAGGTCCAGCCGGAACTGAAATAGGATCATCAAAGCAGTTGAATTTGTTTATTAAGAATGATTTATATCAGATATATCAGTCTGATAATCTACCATATGTTGTGATCTGCCTTCAGTTGCTGCTTGTGTCATGAATAAGGACTGACTAAGAGAGACACCCGGTGTTAGTCACTGTCTTTAAGCCACGACCAAGCAGTAAATACGGAGATATTGGTAATAATATCCTGAATAAGGCCTTATTAAAGATTTCTAATACATTATGATGCCGCATTTGTGCTTCCTAATGTTGGCAAAATGAAGAATATATAACGACCTGTTCGCCCATCCTCCGGTTCCATAATAAAAGCACCAAATACTAGCCACAAGCGACTATCATGGCACCCAAGATTGCAGTCATCTACTATTCTACTCATGGTCACACTCGAGCAATGGCCACTTCAATTGCCGAAGGAATTGAAAAGGCTGGTGGTAAAGCAGATGTTTATCAACTTCCAGAAACACTTTCTCAGGAGGCACTCACCAAGATGAAGGCACCTCCTAAGTCTGACGACCCTGTTGTTACTCCAGAAGATTTCACCAAGTACGACGGTTTTTTGTTTGGCATTCCAGCCCGATTCGGTGCACCTCCTTCTCAATGGAAGGCATTTTGGGAAACAACCTCCAGCCTCTGGCACACAGGTGCTATCTTTGGCAAATATGCTGGAGTATTTGTGTCTACTGGTGGACCCGGTGGCGGACAGGAGGCAGCAATTCTGGGTTGCCTAAGCGTCCTCGCTCATCATGGTCTCATCTATGTACCACTTGGATACGGAACGTCGTTCACGCAGCAAACTATACTAACTGAAATTCATGGAGGCTCACCCTGGGGCTCGGGAGCGTTTGCTGGTGACGGAAGCAGACAGCCTTCTAAGCTTGAGTTGGAGATTGCGTCGATCCAAGGCAAGACATTCTATGAAGTGCTGTCCAAGGTCAATTTTTAGGGATAGACACAGAAGTATGAAGTACAGGAAAGACCGTAGGAAGATATCAAATGTTACTGTGATAAAGCTATAGTTTTTGATACAAGGGTTAGTAATAGACGGTATAGTATTCATACACCAGTTGGCAATAAAGACTATAGTTTTAATACCCTGGTTCCAATAATAGAGTCATACCAGATCACAGTGTAAAAAATTTTTATATCATAAATATTAATGCCGATTTTATGCCAATGACGTCAAAATTCACTGGAAAATTCAGCATTGTTTGCACGTTTGGACACCTGGTCAGTTTATCCCATTAGGCAGGCGTTGCCAAGCATCAGCAACCCTCCCCAATTAGCAACCAACGAAGCAAATTAGTGACAACCGATGTATTAGAGCGTAATATTTCTGAAATATGAGCTGCCCAAAATTCATCATAGAGGACTGTATATGACCATGAGTCATTGAGTCATTGAATCATGCTGAAGTCATGCTGGAGTCATCTCAATAGCTCATCCTTATCAGCTCCAGAACTATCAGCAACTGAAAACAATAAATCTATCTATGAAAAAAAAATTATTCATCTATTACGCAAACCTAAAAAACTAATTGCAATATTGCAAATCATAAAGTAAGGCGTGATGCCATGCCCACTAACCCGTAATCCAGTTGATGAATAATAAGTTAGTAACATTTGTAAGTATTAGGCGATTGCCGGATCGGGTAAAGACTGGGAATCACATATAAGTAGGGTCCCTGTTCCATTTATAACGACCGTTATATACAGTAAACTACTCAGAAAAAACAAGAAAAATGGCACCCAAGATCGCTGTTATTTACTACTCTCTCTACGGACATACTCGAACACTGGCCAAGTCTGTCATTGCCGGAATTGAGGCTGCAGGCGGTAAGGCGGATCTGTACCAGGTTCCTGAGACTCTTTCTGCGGAACTTCTCACCCAGTTGCACGCTCCCCCCAAGTCCGAGGACCCTGTTATTGCCGTAGACGATTTGGCCAAGTACGACGGGTTCCTGTTTGGTATTCCTACCCGTTACGGTAACTTCCCTGCTCAATGGAAATCTTTCTGGGACGCTTCCGGCGGCCTCTGGGCATCTGGGGCTCTCTACGGCAAGTACGCTGGAGCCTTTGTGTCTACAGGAACACCTGGCGGTGGACAGGAAGCGACTATCCTCAACAGTCTGAGCACTCTTGTTCACCACGGAATCATCTACGTTCCTCTGGGATATGCCCACACGTTTGCACTGAATACCAATCTTGAAGAAGTGCATGGAGGCTCGCCTTGGGGTGCAGGTTCCTTTGCAGGCGGCGATGGAAGTCGACAGCCCACTAAGCTTGAGCTTGAGATTGCTTCTGCTCAAGGCAAGTCTTTCTACCAGACTTTGTCTAAGGTTAGCTTTTAGAGAGGTTTAGATGGGCTGGAAATAAAGGTGAATAGAAACAATTGACAAGAAATTCACGAGAATTAATGCTGGCTGCGGAATATTACGTGGAAGTTATCGAATGCGACAATGCAAGAGTTAGATGGACGTTGACTGAAATGATGTTAGCAAAGATCTATTGCGCCTTATTAACGCTAATGCTCAAAGTTCTAACCAAAGGGAATACGCTGTCTGAATGGCTTTCTTCCTCACGTGACTGAGTCATGAATCATTACCAATCCATTAGCAACAATTCATAATGCTGAAATTGCCCCTGAAAAGTAAGTTATTCGTAAGCATTCTTCCGCAACTTTTCATTTCTTTTCTGGCACTGCCTTATATAACGACAATTACGCTGTGCTGCTCGTTAATGTTACGCTCATGAATAATGGTTTACTAACAAATTTGTAAAGCAACCATTTCTGGACATTTCCTGGTACTACCCAATTGGGAACAAGGCTGGCGAAGATATATAAAGGCTAAGAGAACCGCACAATTGCTAGCAATTGCAACTGTTAACATAAATTAGCAAGAAAAATGGCTCCTAAAATTGCTGTCGTCTACTACTCTCTCTACGGACATACTCGAACCCTGGCCAAGTCTGTCATTGCAGGAATTGAGGCTGCCGGCGGTAAAGCTGACTTGTACCAGGTCGGCGAGACTCTTCCTGAAGCGGTTCTCACTAAGATGCACGCTCCGCCCAAGTCGGACGATCCCGTTGCTACTCCGGACGTTCTGGCCAAATACGACGGATTCTTGTTTGGCATTCCCACCCGTTACGGTAACTTTCCTGCTCAGTGGAAGGCCTTCTGGGACGCTTCCGGCGGCCTCTGGGCATCTGGAGGTCTCTACGGCAAGTATGCTGGTGCTTTTGTGAGCACTGCTGGTCACGGTGGTGGTCAGGAGGCCACTATCCTCAACAGTCTGAGCACTCTCACTCACCACGGCATCATCTTTGTTCCTCTTGGATATGCCAAATCGTTTGGCCAGCTCACTAATCTTGAAGAAGTGCACGGTGGATCTCCATGGGGTTCAGGCGCCTTTTCAGGTAGTGATGGAAGTAGACAGCCTAGTAAGCTTGAGCTTGAGATAGCTACTATCCAAGGCAAGACTTTCTATGAGACGTTGTCGAAGGTCAGTTTTTAGGTAGAGAGTTGATCTGAATTTTGAGATTATTCCAAATAGTTTGAATAAAAATAAGAATTGAGAATTGTGCTTAACTTATTTGAACAGCGGTGACATTTGAAGAACTGTTGAAAATCATCATATTTTGGAGAACTATATCTGCGCAATCATGAAGACGATTATTTTACACACAAACAGCCTTTTAAGCCCATCGAAACGCACGGCTTGTATTCCATAAGCAAGCAGCGAGTTCCATCCGTGTTTCTGCATATCTGCTAGAATAGTCGCAATGCTACTCAACGCTTCTGAGATCAGCCCAGAACTACTTCCTCTCAGACCTACCAATTGTTCGGCCCAAAGCTACCACCCTCCGGCAGCTTCTTTAAAGGATCTGAATGATAATCCGCTGTATTAAATGCTCCTCCAGAATGCGTCCCCCACCATCTCGGAGCGTTAACGTTCGGTGACAGACCAACCAGAAATATAAACATAGTACCCAACGCAAGTCCTAGATCAAGCCCAGCCGACAAAGAATAGTTATATTTCGCCCACCAGTTGAAATAGTTTCGTTTGATCCAGAATCCAAATATGTAACCAACTGTAGAATACGTGATATAATTGAAAGGTGTCGCGGGTGGAATTAACCCTACGCCATTGAAAAAAACAGGCCAATGAACATACTTGACAAAGCTCTTAGGCTTGTAGCGCAAAATCAGCCAGTTGATGAATGGCAGCACGGCTCCTACCAGGAAAAAGTACAACGCGCTACTGTAAATCTGTCCACCAGAAAACAGTCGCTGCGGTCCAATAACACCCCAGATTAGACTGGCATTAAAGAAAACCGTCGCCTGAGGGCATGAGAACCCCCCTGTTTGCTCCGGAGTGCAAATATCCCTGACATGCTCCAAACACCATACAAGGACCGCTTGCTGAACAATGGACCCCCAAATGCATGATATTAACTGAGCTACAAACAGAAGCCGCGGTGAAATCTTCATATAATGACTGAATTTCATGTCCTGAAGAAATAACATGGCCTGACTGTTGGTAATATAACCGTAAGTTTTAAACATCATAGAAGCCAAAGGACGACCAGGAAGCAGGTACCCAACTAGAAACTCTGTTAGTACGTTGAGACCAACTTCGATATTGGTAAGTGCGTAGATTATAGCCACAGGAAGCAAAAACACGACTGCTACACACAAAGCCACCAAAAGACCCCAAAACGGTAACTGTGTCGGCCATACGAGAACTCCTATGGTAGCCATTGCGAAGAAGACCAAGAAGGTTATTATGAACCACCATTCAGGAACCTCTTTGTATCGCTTCATCAATCTCATGTGAATATCGTCTGGCTCGGTGCGACTATTCTTCCAGTAATACCAAATGTTCGCTCTGTCGAACAAAAGACAGTGAAATAGTGCACTTGCAACAGCGGCAAAGTTCACACAATACGAGACGGCAAATGTGCTACTCATATATACCGGGGAATACTGGTCGTATTCCTTGTAGCTGAACTTGCGATCCTCTGTAGTAACTCTCAAAACGTCGTACTCATGCTGGAAACGATCATAGAGATAGTTACTACACATTGGAAGATAATGCCCATACCATACATTACTGTATTGTAGAATAGGTGTGGCAATCCAGAATACCACCATAACGCATGCTAGGATATTTCCAATGGCAAAAAAAGGAGGGATCAAAGGAGATCCAATGTAGCCAGCTATTTGGTTCCAGTCAAAAGTTAAAGGGAGCATTCCCAAACCAGAATAGGTTCCGAATAGCTGGTTTATGACGACATTATCCGGGGCAATCCACGTTGCGAAGGAGAAATTGGATAGAAACGGGGCAAGAAATCCCGGAAACCACTGCCAAACAAAGAGACAAAAAGTTATTATGAGAAAAAACCGTAGTCGGCTTATCCGCCAGCCATTGGCTACGTGGTTGACTTTGAGATGGATATTTGTCATAAAAGTGGTCAATACCAAGGTATTTGGCCATATCATAGAAGCCGGAAACACAATGACTCGACGCACAAAGCCCGCTATTGAGAAGCCGATTGCTTGCGATGCAATAATAGAAATGATTTCAAAACCCCAGCCGAAATTGACACCGTAGTACTTTCGCATGGCGATTGTGACATCTGTTAAATAGGCAGCGCCGTTGCCAAAGGAAACATTGCCCATAATGACGATCAATGCATGTTCCTTGAGGTTGAACGGAGACGGATTGACAGGAATCCCGAATATCGAAGTATCGGGCATGACTCGGTCCCATAAACGGCCCAGGGGCCAAGATGCAATTGCAGTAACCAATGTAGATAGAACAAAGACAGGGGAATGCAGAGAAAAAAGAACGTTGAGAGAAGATCCGAGCGTAGACATCATAAACCCAATCACCCACATTCTGACAGTATTTTGAGGAAGCGATGCATCGTCGACATTCGGCACCGACGCCCGAACCTCGGGATATGGCGAGTCGTCGTCAGGAACCAACTCGATGTACTCGTCAGGCTCGTCAATGTCATTGTCGGAGCCGGATATGTCATCGCGTGGAATGTACCTCCCACCAGTGTCATTATCAGGCATATCGTCGTCATCTTCGTTGTGCGACTGATAGCTATAAAGCGATTTGGTTTTGGTCCATGGCTCCGAGCCTTGTTTATCGTCTGGATTGCTCACGTAATCGACCTCTCCCTGGTCAAAATTGCTCTTAGGTGCCTTTTTCTTGCGAAATATCTTTCTTGGCGTCGACCGCCTTGTATAAATAGCTGTAGTTGAGTGAAGATCCGGGCCAGGGGCTTCGTTGACCGGCCGTTCGCCATTCTCATTTAGCGAGCTTAACTCAATCTGAGCATCTTCTGAGCCCTTCATCGCATCCATTTAAGATGGAAAGAGGATGCTTTTGTTAAATGCGTGTTTCTAATCAGTTTGTTGCTGGTTGAAGAAGTGGTGAAGTGGGAAGAGACAAACAGATAAAAGATGGAAACGAGCACAAGACGGTGCAGAACAGCAAGAAGTTGTGAAATGGCTCCCAAATAGATATGAATTAGATATAAGTTAGTTTTTGTGAAGATGGCGATTGATTTAAGTTGATATTTGGCTAGTAAAGGTTGAAGTTTAAGTGTATACAAACATTGAGCAATGTGTAAACAGACTGTTAATAGCGTCAAAGTAGTCTTACAATGATTTAAGTGGTTATTATTAAGTTTAAATCAAACGTACTAAATCTTGAATAGCTATTCTTAACTTTAAACTAGATTTCCTATGGTATGAGTGACAGTCAGGAGTCGCAATACGCAGAAGAAAAGTTGCTTTAGTTGACAGAGTTAATTTTGAACCAATTACTTACAAGGACCAACTAGTATTTAAATCCATCTTTACCAAATACTTTGTGTAAACATCTATTAGCAAAGTCATACCTGTCTCCTTTACAACGATCAACATTTATATTGCTACTCCAAATCAACATCAACAAAAAACAAATGCTGTTCAAAACAGACGTCCTTGTCTAGAAAATCCCAAATATTTCTTCACATGTTCCTTGGCCAGTAGAAACGTAAACATTCCCTACTTAATGCCTACTCCGGGACCTGGGCCCCAGGCATGTACAACGGCTTTATAACAATATATGAATTCTCCTTAGTAGCCAGTCCTGCTAGTGCATTATAAAGAGCAATTGCAGCAGTAATCATAAGGAACCAGCCACCGGCCTTCATAACACCTTCTTTGCCAGACAAGTAGCCACAGGCCAGGAGCAGGAAGGTAATATCTAGGAATACAAACAGAGAAAACAAAGCCACAGTAGATCGGATAGTGCAGAGCATCATCATGAAAGTGAAAATAAACCAGCCCATCAAATAGAAACCCAACGCACTGTCAAGGTCACCCGTTGTCGTATAAGACTTCTGGATTCCAAACGCATCGGTCAAAATAGCCCCGTACGAAAGCCAGAACCCGCCATAACTAGTAAATACGGTCGCAGCAAAGGTATTTTCATGGACAATTTCCCAGATGCCGACGATTATTTCGGCTAGTCCGGCATAGAAAAAAGCAAGGGAAATCATAATGGAATTGACAGCCAGATGACGAGCATGAATGAGTATCAGCGCCAACACAAAAGCACTGATTCCAAATGAACAGAGCCCGAGAGGAGTGGTATTTGCAAATTTCCTTCTTGGAGCTGTATGGATGCCCGGCTGGAAGCTTCCACCAAAGGCACCTACCAAGTCCTTCTTCAACACCCGCTGGTTACCGATGGTAATGAACTCGTCGTCAGAAATTACAGGAACATGTTCCGGAGCCTCCTTCTCAAAGCGCTGAGCCTCGACGTCCTGTGTAGTATCAGATATTGCAGACATAATTCTTGGACATCTCCACAGAAATCGTATACACTTATATACATCTATACGCTGCAGCTCATTCCCAATTCAGGCAAATCGTGTGGTGTACCGGCTGATCGGAGCTGAGGGGTTGACTGGTGTTGGAGAACGGACGTCGAAAGCAGCCAGAAAACAACAAGAAGCAATTGCCATATAACTCAGTACACTATAGCAGAGTATCCTTCGTAGTCTAGGTATATTATTCTCTACAGAAATCAGTCAATTTCTCGTCAGAAATCTCGTGCATTTGTGGCACGTTCAGGCTCATTGTTCCCCGCAAAGCCATCTGATTTTTCCCTCAATACCCCAACCTTATTTTGGCAACTGAGGCAATGGTTCGATAAATTGAAGCAGAGAACAGGAGAGAAAACAGGCAAAAAATATCTAAAAATTAGGTGATTTCCAGGTGTCCGAAAATGGAGGTTTGCCAGATATCCATGGATTTTGTGAATGTTATTCCCCCTTGTTGTCCATGCAAACTCCACATTCTCGGACGAGCGCTTTATAAGACAGCCGTAGCGGAATAGACACGCAGGGGCTGCGGAAGTACGGAGAAATAAATGGGAAGAAAGAAAAAAAAAATAATTACGGCAAAATGAATAAGAAATAATAATAATGCATCTGCGGAGAAATAATTCATAAACTGCCTGTGGAGACGGGGAGAAACGGATCATCGGAATAATACACGTATACTACGGAAAATCTTGTACTAACTAAAATCTTCAATTCAATAATTATTCCTTCAATTACCTATAGCCGGTATAAATAAAGAACAGCTGCAATCAAATAAAAGAATACATAAGCAAGCAGGTAACCAAGTCTATAGGGCATAAACAACAGCTAATTAGCAAAACCAACAATAAAATAGACAAAATGCAATTCCAATGGCACTGCGCCTCATATTCTCATAACACTTGCCGTTGCTTAATCTTTCTTTTCATTAACAACCTGAGCTCCCGGCATGAAAATAGGTCGTACAGTGATATACGAGTTCTCCTTAGTTGCCATACCGGCAAACGCATTGTACCATGCAATAAAAGCAACGACGACACCAAACCAGCCGCCGGCCTTTGTGACACCGACCTTGCCAGTGAGCTCTCCACAGGCCAGCAGCAAGAAGGTGATATCCAGGAGGAAAAACAGCATGAAAAAGGCCACCGTCGACCTAAGAGTGCAAAGAACCAACATAAAAGTGAAGATAAACCACCCCATCAAGTAAAATCCCAGAGCACTTCCTAATTCTTCGGGGGTTTCGTAAGCGGAAGCGATTCCAAATGCATCAGTCTGAATGGCAGCGTACGAGAGCCAGAAGCAGCCGTAACTGGTCAAAGCAGTAGCACCAAAGGTGTTTTCCACGACGATTTCCCAGATCCCAGCAATGATCTGACCAAGGCCGCCGTAGAAATAGGCCAGAGATACGACGACGTTCGGAATGGTCAAATGACGCGCGTGCAGATTGATGAGAGACAGCACAAATGTGGTCATTGCGAAAGAACACAGACCCAGCGGGGACGGATTAGCGAATTTGCGTCGAGGAGCAACGTGCAGGCCGGGCTGCAAATCACCACCAAACGAGGCAATTAGGTCTTTTTTTAATACCCGCTGGTTGCCGATTATAATGTAGTCGGAAGTGGATTGGACCTGAGCTACCGGGAGGTGCTCGTCCTTGGCAAAATTCTGAGCTTCAATATCTTGTTCGCTGTGCTGAGACGACATTTTGACCAATATATCGGAAGAAAAGCTTTTTGCCCCGCTGCAAACGTTTCCCCCCACGGCTATTTATACTCGTTGGGCTATGTGCAAGCGAACCCCAATGTTTTGCTTTTTCTGCAACATCAGCGTTCCCCAATGTAGAAGAAGCCCCTCTCGAATGCGGGGCTAGCAAGTTCGAAAAACCAAAGGCAACGCAGATAAATCCACCTAGAAAAGACCGAGGACCGAATGGGTTTTTTTTGTTTGTGGTGGTCTGATGTTACTGCATGGTTAGCCTCGAAGGTTGTTTGCTTGCATTCCACAGCTCAACAAGGCCAATTGCATCTTTTCCGCTAGAGCGCAACATGCCGAATATGCTTATAAACGGGCAAGGTTTGCTGCCGGCAGCTGCACTATTTACGATTATATTTCGGCAGCAGTAATTGTTGATCAAAGGAGGGCGGCTACGGGCCAGCGGAGAATTGGTACCAATTGGGTAATTGCTTGTGGGGCCTTGTTGTCACGAGAAACTGGGGAAACTGTGAGTGGGCAAGATTTGACTGCAGTTTATGTATGAGTTTGAAAGAGATGGCGTTATAAACGGGGTTTATGTAGTGTAATAAGGCAGAGGCCCATTTACATATTTAGAGGCATCTTGTGGTATAAGGCATTAGCGGTGGTTTTTTGTCATCTTTTTGGAGCCATCACAACAGAACTGCCAAGATGCATCCATTTGGCAAAGTTAGTGAAAATACCCATGTGACTAGACCTATTTGGTCAATAGACGTATTGCATTTGAGGTAACGGTTATATTTCGGTTGATATAATAGTAATTCCACGCACCACTTCTGAATTCAATCCGCACGTAAAACCTAATCCGATATGAGATGGTGCATACCCTTGCCTCAGCATGGCTGCAGTTGACTCGTAGACACAAATTGCACAATGGTACAGTGGTGAAGAGGGAAAATGAGTGGCCAATATGAACCTACGAATGGCGTATGACTCAAGGATGAGAGGTATTTGGAGCTAGAGTTTTAAAACATTAGGTTTAGTGGGTATGCGTTGGTGACTCAGGTGTAGTAGTGTTGATGGAGTTGGTAAGAGTCTTCAGCATTAGCGAGCATCATGGTTTCCACTCCTCATACCCTACAACTACTGCATTGGTTGATTGCAAGTTGCGTGAGGCTTATCCAAATTGTATACTTAACTGGCAAAAGACTGTGAGATTCTTTTGAGACTCGAGCCTGAAACGCACAGACCTTACATACAAATTTATGTACGTAACAAAAGCAGAGCATTTTGTGTTATAAGAAAGGCTGTAGTGGCGTTATTTCATCTGTTTTATTCATCACTACCGTGGTTACCAGGTTTGCCAAAGTGCATCTGTCTAAAATACCAGTGGCCATTCGCTCATCCCGCGCTTATAGTGGGAATGTTGTGCCTCCGTCAATAACATCCAGTTGCTGTATTTTGACTTTTAATATGAGACTCAATTCACAGAAATATACTTAATCACATGCCTATGGGGCAATTTCACGAAGAAATTCGATGATCGCATCGGCCATTTGCTGAAGTCCAGGATCCTCGAGAGGATAGTGGCCTGCATGTTCAAGGATCACGGTCTTTACAGGCACCTTCTTGACACGCGACAAAACCAGTTCACTGAGGTGTAGAGGTGTCCACTTGTCCTGTTCAGGCTGCGTGAGGAGAATTGGACATACATCAAACTCCTCAGGTTCAAGAGCTGGTCGGTATGTCGAGTACGACGATAAGAAGTGCATCGACGCCCAAGAACCTGCAGAAGACCGATCTGCTTGGAAAACATTCAATGCCTCAGAGCTGTTGACCAAACTGGACATCTTGCTCGCGAGCGACATTGGAAGCGACAAGGATCTCAGCAGCGGAATATCACTCAGCCGGGCCAGGGGAACGCCAACCCTACTCATGAAAAGGTTTCTCGCTGTCTCATCGCGGACCTGTTGAATGCGTTGGTCTAAAAACGTCATGCCCACAATACCCTTGACTTTCTTGTTCAGCGCGGCCGAGTGGTACGTTAGCATTCCCCCCGCGCTAAGGCCGTAGAGAACAACTGGCCGAGAGTCGTTTTTGAGCTCGAAATTGATAAAGTCATTCGCAATTTGGACCCAGTCATCATAAGACACGGGCTTACCGGGGGCCACTTGGGTGCACCCATAGCCAGGCATATCGATGGCCACAAGTTCAAAGCCTGCCAAGTGTAGAGGTACCCCAAGGATCATCGACATCTGGCGCCCGTTGGTGCCAACACCGTGGTGAAGAATGACTCTCACCTTGGCAGTCGGGTTTCGCCATCGATCAAGATGGATTTTGTGACCACGATTCTCCCACCATTCTTCAACGGGTGAATGGTCTTTGGTGAATGTTAGGCGTTGTGGGAGGAAGGTTTGTATCTCCTTCCAAGCCTTCTGGTTGCCGTATGCATGTGGATCAACCATGATAAAACTCGATTGCGATTCAAGAATATTCCCCTAGATGGTAGCGTTCTGACCTGGAAACAATTTGAACGTAAAACAAAAAGTACCCTGGTGATTTTTGCATGATTTTAAACAGTCTGGATGGTTGAGTCGGAGGATTAGTTCCTCCGTTTTACATTTTATTGTGCGGCAAGGAGAGGTCAGAGCGGATCACTCGGTGACTATTCATCCGAAAATATGAGATGCCGGGGATTTCAAGAACGCCATGAATCTTAAATTCTATGATACGCACCTGAAACAGGTCAATTATCGAGACATAATGGTATATATTCGAGCCTTCGGTGAAAATATTGCAAATGCCGAGGCATCCTGTGCCAAAATACCCGATTGATTACGGGCCATAGGGTTTTACAGTCGGAATGACTCAAGGCTAATACCCGGCGAGGCGGCCGTGGTCTAACTAGAAGTGGTTAGTTATTCTAGAGCAGATTGTTTAGTAACCTGGGACTGAAATTGGCCTGCGGCACAGTTAAGCTGC
Organism: Casaregolazyma lundiana; assembly: GCA_030563415.1. Lineage (NCBI taxonomy): Eukaryota > Fungi > Ascomycota > Dipodascomycetes > Dipodascales > Trichomonascaceae > Casaregolazyma > Casaregolazyma lundiana. Next base: position 62,535 of record JAJMJF010000048.1, read on the forward strand.
ACGGTTGGCATCTCTAAATTATAGTAAGATGCACACCATCTTGCAACGGTGAATTATTTGATAACCCACCGCCAGTCAGAACTAGGTGCCACAATACAGATGAGGCGTTATTGAAAAAAAAATAAACAGCGAACCCACGAGCTTTGCTTGGCTTCCAATATAATTGGTCAGCCAATCCAGCCCATCTATTTAGTCTCCGGGCTCCCCATCCGCAGCAGATATCTGATATCACTATTTGATATTCTTCGTCGCAAGAGAGGAGATATCAATAAGTTTTTTGAGCACGTCAAGAAAGCGATTACTTTAAGTGAGATACATAGAGAATTTACGGGCTTGCTTCACGCGTTTCGGCGTTTTGGCGTTTTCTTGGCAAACATGATGCATCACTGGCATCTAGATGGAATCAGAGACCCGGACAATTGGAAATGTTAGGGCTTAATTGGAGTTTGAGCTCATTCTGTGTCGTTTACTACGCTTAGCTTTTCAATTGCTGCCTTACAAATGTTGTGACACACTTGGTATGGTATGCAAATTGTACACTTAACTGACAAACAGGACCCTAAGGTTTTATCGAGCCTCCAATCTCCAGCCTCCAGTCACTAATATACAAATTCATGAATGTATTACTTTTTATCCTTCCATACATTTATTTTTCCTCCTCTTCTTCAACAACTTCTGTCTGCAATCCCTTGAAGTTGGTAGCATTGACTGCTCGAACATATGAAAATAGCTTCTCCTTTGCACCTTCCTCGTCGTTTCGCTTTCGGCTGATTCGCACTCGTACTCGGCGAGGAAGTCCTCGTACACCCTGTTTCCACAACTCCTTGTTCAACTGAGGATCCAGTCGTACATCAGTGGTGCCCATCTGCTTCTGAGCAAACTCCTTGACGGCCTTGACGGCACGAGGAGCTCTCTTCTTGAACTGGACATTATTGACCTGAAGGAGTTAGTACGGGGAAAAGGCAAAAAAGATGGTAAATGTGGTGCTCGGAGGGGTAGGATCAATGCTGAAATGCATAATAATGATAAATATGGCGTCTAGCACAGTAGAATCAACCTCTAGCAGAGCAGAATCAATACTAGCAGAGTAGAACCAAAGAGCCATCCTACACCAATCATACCATATTACACCAATCGCACCATCTTGCACCGAGCCTCAATCTAATCCAACTTACCCGTCGATGAAGATGAATAGTGTAGTCTCGTGTGACCACCTCGTTAATGGCGCTCTTAGAAACCATGCTGATGATTGATGATGAAAGGTGAAGGGATGGAAATTTGAGTGTGTTTGGGGTTGGGCCGTTGGCGTAAATCTGAGCACGCAAGCAGTCACACTTCAGCCGTGCCTTTGCAGCTTCCATAAAGTTCTTCCCAATCGGGTAATACATCAACACCGCCATGCAACTATGGCCATCTTTTTCCTAATATATCCTCTTTATTTACTTATCCATTGTTGCTACCATCCAATTACTGCTATTTCTAAATCATTGCGATCTCGTCGTATTATTTTCTCAGCTTTAACACTCGGTAGACTTACAATCGTTTATCTGCTAATCATACATTTCAAGCAGAACCAATGTCGTCTTCCGACCTTTCGTTTGCAAATAATTTCTGGGGCAAAAATGACACAGGGGTAAATGTGCTTCTTGGTCGAATGCACGATGCCAAACAGACGTGCGAGGAAATCCACCTGTTCTTCAAGGAAAGAATGGCCATCGAGGAAGAATACTCGTCCAAGATGCTCGCTCTCAGCAGGAAGAAACTCGGAATCAAGGAAACTGGAAATCTCAAGCTGGCTCTTGAGAAAATCCGCCAGGCGACTGAAGCTATGGGAAAGCATCATGGAACCAGCGCTTCCAACATCAGGACGCAGCTCGACAAGCCTCTGGAGACGTTTGCCTCAAACATGCGCAGCCGTCGTAAAATGACCGAGGCGACTGTTGAGAAACTTGCAAAGGCTAAACAACAACAAAATAACGCCGTTGAAAAGTCGCGCAATAAGTTTGAGGCCGACTGCAACAAGATCAATGGTTTTTCTGCTCAACAGAACTTGCTCATGGGCAGAGAGCTGGAGAAAAACAATTCCAAGTTGGATAAAGTGCACGCATCAGTTGATAATTCTCGTCGAGAGTACCAGATGTCGTTGCAGGCGCTGACTGAGACCATGGATCGCTGGAATAAGGAGTGGAAAGATTCTTGCGACAAGTTCCAGGACCTCGAGCATGAGCGTCTGAACTTCCTCAAGAGCAATCTATGGGCATACACCAACATTGTTTCCACGGTTTGCGTGGGTGACGATGAGGTGAGTGAAAACATCCGGCTATCTCTGGAGCAGTGCGACATCCAGCAAGATCTTGATACTTTTGTCCGCGAATCTAGCACTGGTAACGAGATCCTCGATCCGCCCGAATTCATCAATTTCATGGGCGGATATTCCCGTGATTCTGCTTCTGAGCAGTTCCGTGTCGCCAATTTCTCTCGGGACGACAACCAGGATGATGATTATTTCCGAACAAGCCAGGCCTCTCCTGTACACGGATCGACTTCGGCTGCTTCTTCATTGTATACGAATTCTGTGTCTTCTAATTCTACTGCTGACGACGAGTTGGAATCGGGCACCGAAAAAAGAAGCTGGGCTTCTCCGTTCCTGCGCAAGAAGAAAGAGTCCACACCGTCTATTCGCAACAGCCCGTCACGATCGTCTATATCATATGACAACACTCAGGCTCAGTATTCTTCTGAAACTCTGACATCCAAGAGCCCGTTTGCTCAGCGGCTTGCTGCCAAGAACAACAGCCCCGCTAAAGCAAGCAACAACGGGCCTGCCCAGGCAGTTTTATCCATGGGAGACAACGTGTTTGATCTTGACGACGCTGAGCCAAGCCGACGATCGGCCAATACTTCTCCGACTATGAAGAAGCAGCTGACTCGCGACGATCCCTTGGTAGCCGCCTTGGAGCGTCTGAAGGTATCGAATTCTGGCAAATCCAGTCCAGCACTTGTTCCTCCAGAGCCTGCGTTCACTGCAGGCGACATGGAAGCTACATCAGGCCGATATTCGTCCCAGACGAAGGAGATGTTCGGGTCTGGAAACAGAGATGGAATGTCTCGGCCGAAGAGTTATGTGGACCTGCGTCCGCCTCAGCACGAAGATGAGTATGACGAAGTACCTCAGGGATTCAGTATGGAGAGGCCAGCTTCAGCAGCCAATATTCGTGCAACAGGCATGGATGATCCGTACTATGGTGCAAGAGCTTCACCTGGCCGTTCACCTGGCAACAGAGCATATGGACCGAACGGGCGACCCAACTCACGCCAAGGATCCCCGGCAGTTTACCAGCAAAGGGGAGGATCGCCGAATCCTCGTGCTTCACCTGCAAGTTACCAGACACGAGCAGCATCTCCAGGGTATCAGGCAAGAGCAGCCTCGCCGAGCCCCTACCAGCAACGAGCCACGTCGCCACGACCAGGCGCTCAAGGAATGCAAAACGGACTTCATGCTAGAAGTAGATCCAATGTGGACTTGCAGACTGCTGCTCGTCCTCAGAGCAGAGCAGGGCAAGGCAACCGACTGCCTGCAGTTTCCTCTGACGGCAGGCGAGTGGTGCGATACTCACGAGCAGCCTATGACTACCGAGCAGCGATTCCTGAAGAAGTATCATTTAGAAAAGGCGATGTTCTACTTGTTCTTAAGATGCAGGAAGATGGCTGGTGGGAGTCTGAGGTGTTTGGACAAGGTCGTTTTGGACTTGCACCGAGCAATTTCTTGGTCAATTTAATGCATTAGAGTATTAAGGAGAGATGTCATGTTTCATAATAGTATTTAGTTTGATTTATTGAAATGTTTATTAGTTGAAGAAAGGCGTCTGTAGGCATAATATATCTGTATAAACTCGAAAACCTCGCAGCAGCAAAACAATTCCATCAGCAAGATTTCTTTTCACTGCTGTATCAAGTGTTTACCTCAATTCTCTTAATGCACCTGACTATTGCAAACAAAAAAAATGGGGCCCAACCGGGAATTGAACCCGGGACCTCTCGCAGACAATTACTTAGAGTGAACCCTAAGCGAGAATTATACCACTAAACCATCGGGCCTTACCTTGTAATTAAGGCCAATTACTGGAGTATATATAGTACAAAAATTTTCGGCATCATCATCATCATCATCATCATAATCTGTTTATTGTCCTGAACTAAGTTCGCAGAGACA